>CM028148.1:1631748-1757049 GCA_016403345.1 Corylus heterophylla | reverse complement strand
GTCCATGGGTGGTAGAGTGGTGGATGGAGAGGGATGGCGGGGAAGTTTTGAAAAGAAATCGTGGTTTGGTGGGTAAGAGTGGCGGACAATTGAGAAATGTAAGGATGTCAACAAAATGGGTTTAACGCTCAGTTTCTGGGTTTGATGTTTGATGTCCGAGACTTGGATTTAGATTTCTGGGTAACGAAAAACAGAGACTTTGGGTTGAGAGGAGGGAAAGTGAGAGAGAGAAAGGATCAGCTGAAGATGAAGATGATCAAGATAACTCCGCGAAATTTCTACGATCTTTCTCCTTTGTTTTAGTTTTTAGATAATTTAGATCTTACTAGCTTTGTCGGTGGCCGGTGATAACTGATTGCGAGTATTTTTTATTTTTTATTTTTTTGTATTTTGTTTTGTGCTTTTCCGGCGTTTAAGTCGAGGACCAATAATTGAGTGGGAGGAGTTACTTTCACCGTTTGAATAGTTTGATCTGAAGGTTTATCTCTTACCATGGTTAAATAAATTTTTTTAAAAATTTGATTATTCATATCTAATATTTAGTCTATTTGGAATAAAACAACAAAAAATTATAGACAACAACAGAAATCATAAAAACACCAAAAAAATAAAAAATCATTTTCAAAATTTTCTCAATATGAATTCCGCTTCTTCTTTTTCTTTCTTCTTTTTTTTCCCCAAAATCTTTTGTTGCGGATTTCTAAGCTCTCATCAATATGAATCCATGAAAAAAAAAAAAAAAAAAAGGATCGTTTCTTAGTATGTTCATGCATGTTGTCAAATTTGGTACGTTGACAAAGTCAAATAATGACAGCCACCACGTGTGGAATAGTATAATTGAGGAGCCTCGAATTAAGGATTGGACTTTGCGCCACGTGAGAGTAGGATTCTACTAATCGAGCCTAGTTAGTACTAATAGTTATAAGTTGGCGAATTCTCCTTAGATATATCTATTCAATTCCATTTTTTATTTATTCTGAATATATGGACTGTTCTAAAGATTCAAAACCCATTTTCCTTCTCTTTTTTTTTCTAAATAATAATAATAAAAAAAATGTTTAGACAAGAGTAGATCAAAATTCATCTTCCAATAAGCAGCCAGATTTGCAATGTGAAACTGTGATTATAATCTCGAATTAAGCTAAGGACGAGTAATTTGAAAATTCAACTTAATTTCTAGAACTGAATTTTCTTGGAGAAAGCTGAGTGTCTTATCCAGTTGGGCAAAACAAAATTTTGGACGAATTGTCATGAATGAGCATGTTGATCAAACTGGTAATATACGTACGTTGACGTTGATGGTAGCTTTCGCACCGACATTTTATGGCCATGGTTGCTTGTCAACCTTTTCAATTCATTTTTTCTTCATTGCCCACAGAAAAAAGTTTGATTCATTAGGTAATGATTTGATTGGTTAGGTTATTTTCTATATTTGATAGCTACATTGACCAAATTAATTTGATTCTTTGAATATGCTCCCTCATTTCGTTGTAATTAGTTCTTGAAATAAATGTGATAGATGATCTCCAACCACTTGTTACTTTTCAATGGAGGCCGATCGATCTTGCCAAAAAGTCTAGAAAATGAATAAAAATTCTAAATAACATTATCTTAGATCCCATAAAATATTAAACACCGACAACTTTTGGGCATTGAAAGTTAGATGAAAGTTGAATATTCTACCTAATAAAAAAGATAATGGTTTAAACTAATTGGTTAACGTGGGGACAAGGAGGCAAGAAAGCATGCCGAGCGGGACATCTCCAAAAAAGTAAAAGGTCGGAAGGACGTGGCCATCATGCTTATCCAGAAGACAACTTGGGCATCACATGGTTTTCCATTTAATTAAGCAAAGTAATCTCCCTCCTCAGTTTCGAGGTCTTTTCTTTATTAAAAAAGAAAGAAAAATAATTTCATTTCTTCACTGTTATTTCTCCCATCATCCTTATTCAACTTCGAGGAACAAGGATCGAGAAAGTAAACAGAGTGGACAGAAATTTCAAATTATTGACATGACTCATGAGTCTTCACGCGAATAAAGAAAGCTGTTGATTGAGAAGACAACTACTCTTCTTTGTCTTCATGCGTTCCTCGGGCAATCTTTACTGTTGACTCTCAAAAGTATGTTGTTGCATCACAACTCTGTTAAACAGGAAACACGATTTGCTTAGCATCATCAGCTACTAAAAGCAACAAGATTAGCAGTGGAACTGTGGAATCAATGCAAGCATTAATTTAAGGGCTTCGTTTCGCATCCGCTTGAAATTGTAATAAAAATTGATTAATATGAAGAAAAAAATAATAAAAACTTTTGGTGTGAAAAAGTACTGAAATAAATTTATTTTATAATAATTTTTTTATTTAAATAATAATAATAAAAAAAAATTAATGTGATATAAAAAATAAAAATATTAAAAGTTAAATTTTTTTTTAATAAATAGTATACCGTTTTTGCCCAACAGAGCCAAGCAATCACTTTTTACATCAGAACTCCAATAACCTGTCTGCCAAAGGACCGGAAATGACCCAAAGAAAAAAAAAAAATCAATCCTACTAATTATCTCAGAATTAATTTTAATATTTTTATTTTTTATATAATATCAATCACTTTTTACTACTATTCAAATAAAAAAAAAAAATTACGAAACAATTTTTTTTTCAATTTTTTCATATAAAATATTTTTATCTTTTTTCTCTCATCAATCAAATATTATGTTATATTTCAAGTCTACTACCTTTCTCAAGTCTTTTGCCAAACACATCCATAAAGTCCCTAAGGCTAAGTTTGGCAAAGGACTTGAAAAAAAAAAAAAAATTGACCGAAACTGTAATAAATTTGATTAATGTGAAAATAAAATAAAATAAAATAAAAGAAAAAAAGTTTTATATAGAAAATAAAAAAAATAAAAATAAAGATCACTGTAATCAGTACCCGTCCTCCTCACCTTCAAAGACATTCTCACTATGCACAGCACTTTTAATTAGAGGTAAGTTTAGAATAATCAGAAAAAAGCTTGTATATTTGTGGTCTCGTTTTAGCTACAGTGCCAATTAACATTTGCGGCAAAAATTAATTTATATTAAAAAATTAAAAAAAATTAAAAATAAAAATAAAAGAAAAGAAAGAGGGGAAAAAAGATGGGATGGTTCCAGCCACCTTGACCAAAATGGGGTGACTATATTAATTGTTTTCTCCTGTTTTGTTATCTCGGTGAAACCTAAAAAAAAAAAAAAAAAAAAGCTTTTGATTCCTTATTGCAATCATATTAATTCAACAATTCATTTTGAATTCTCTCATGCACTTTCCTACGATGCATGCATCTTTCTTGATGGGGGCACGTCTGTTTATATACCGCGTTTGCTTTTTTGACTAGAAAGATGTTTTCTCATTATTGCTTTTTGTAAAATTAGAAAGTGTAAGTGGAACTTCTTTTCACGATACGAGCCTTCTGTGGAAACTAATTCATTCTCAAATGCTTATCTGAAGATCGACGAAGACGAAGACTCTCATCGTCTATTCTTTTTGAGAAATGCTAGAGTGTTCATTCCTTTTTCTTTTTTTTTTCTTTTTTTTAAAAAAGTAATTATTGGATTTACCTTTATTTGTACTATTTTTATTTAAATATTTGTTTTTAATGATTTATTATTCTTTCGTTAATGTAAGTAAATTGGTGAGCATGCATGGTTGCAAAGCACCAAATATTTCTGCATTCTTTCGTTAATGTAAGTACATCATAACAAAATAATAGACAATAACAAAAATCATAAAAATACAAAACAACAAAAAGAAATAATTTTTCAAATTTTTGACCTTCCATTCAACCTGAAAAATAAATCGTTTCTTCATTGTTGCTTCTCTGTCCTCCTTATTCAACTTTGAGGAACAATGATGAAGTTTCAGAATGGACAAAAAAAAAAAAAAAAAAGACAGAAATTTCAAAGTATTCACATGAGTCTTGATATGAATAAAGAAAGCTGTTGATGAGAAGACAACCGCTCTTCTTTGTCTTCATCCGATAAAGGCTGCATCCAGCTTTGGAGTGGGAATCTTCACTGTTTGGTGATGCTTTTTATGGGCAATTAAAGAAAGCTGTTGATGAGAAGACAACTGCTCTTCTTTGTCTTCATCCGATAAAGGCTGCATCCAGCTTTGGAGTGGGAATCTTCACTGTTTGGTGATGCTTTTTATGGGCAATTAAAGAAAGCTGTTGATGAGAAGACAACTGCTCTTCTTTGTCTTCATCCGACAAAGGCTGCATCCAGCTTTGGAGCGGAAATCTGTACTGTTTGGTGATGCTTTTCATGGGCAATTAATCTTTACTGTTCAGCTGTTTGGATGATGACTAGTCAGTAGAAACAATTTTTGACCTTATGTTCAACTTGAAAAATAATTCATTTCTTTCCCGTTGTTTCTCCTATTCCGTTTCAACTTGTAGGAAAAAGGAGGAAGTTTCACAATGTAAAAAAATTTCAAAGTATTTACATGAGTCTTCACGTCAATAAAGCTGTCTCATGAGATGATGAGAAGGCTAGTCTTCTTTCTCTTCATTGGCTGCATCCTGCTTGGAGCGGGAATCTTTACTGTTAGCTGAGGCTTTCCTCGGGCATTCATTACTGACTCTCATCTGTTAAACAGTAAACGTACGTGACTTGCTTAGCAAGCATCAACAGTGGAAACGTGGAATATGGCATGGATTGGACCAATAGCAACAGTTTTTAATTGATTTGGTTTTTTAAGTGTAAGGTACTTTTTTTTTTTTTTTTTTTTTATCAAAATATATTTTATAATACTTTTTCTTATCTATTTATATAGTATTAAAATAGTATTTTTTTACAAAATACAAATTTTTTATTTGACCTCACTTCTATCAACAATATCTCAACAAAATCCTAAAAAGAGAAGAGAGAATAAAGAAAAATGTTTATATTAAAATAATGTATAGAAAATTATTTTTAGTTTCTTATACATTGGAAAACACTATATCAACTATTGAGAGTTGGTTAAACGTAGAAAACCTAATGTGAATAAGTTTTTATAATTCTTTTGAAATTTTTCCTAAATATAAGAAAGATAATAATCTATAGGACATTTGCTACTAGTGCTCTTAAGGGATCCGAAATATTGCGTCCATTTTCAAAAAGTTAGTTTGAAACCTTTTACTCTCTACAACTTTCTCAAACGCTGTGATGACGTGGTGTTCGGCAAACAACACCAAGCATCACCATACTGTTTATCACATTTTTAAAAAAACCTAACATAAAAATATTATTCATTTTTATATCACATCATTAACTTTGTACTACTATTTAAATTTTTTTAAAAAAAATGCACCACCTCATTACCACACTGTTTATCTTATTTTTCAAAAAAATCAACATAAAAACATTCTCACTTTTTATATCACATCATTCACTTTTTACTACTATTTAAATTAAATTTTTTTTAAAAAAAAGAAACACTTAAAAACAAAACTTTTCCACTTTTTAATACTATTTGTTTACTTTTCTATACTAATTATTATAATGATGCTGAAGAAAATTGACAAAATTATTATTTTTAATTATGCATGTGTGTTTTAATTTTCTTTTTTAATAAGGACTAGGTTTTCCTTTTTTCCATTAGGATTATATTTTTCTTCTTTAATAAGGATTAGATTTTTAATTTCCTATTAGGATTTGTTTTCATTTTCCAATTAGGTTTGCTTTTCATTTTCCTTATTAATTTATAATATGCCTAATTGCCTATCTTATATAAATGCATCTAGTCTTTGTTATTTTTTAGAATTTAGTTTAAACTATCAAATAAATTTAAGTATTTCAAAGTTATTTCTTTGTTTGCTTATTTTGGGCACTAAGTAATTTTTTCTTCCCTATTTGTTATTTTCTTTCTTTCTAAATTTCATTTTCTATATTTAATTCATAGTTTCTGCTGCTTTTATACGCCATCGGAACAATCTTAATTCTATCCGGCATCAGATAAGAAGATTACACAAAAGTCTAAAGTCTATTACACTTTCATCCATTTCAACTGTTGCCAACGTTCGCTCCACAAGCTCACTTTCTAAGTGTTAGAGAAAATGAATAGTCTCGTTTAATGTGGTTTTATTTAATACACATATAAGAATGTCTTTATTTTATTTTTTATTTTTTTATTTTTTTGACATGTTCACACAAGGGAAGAGGGATGGAGGATTTAGTGACCTCCGATTCATTAGGCGTGGTCCATAACCGATTGAGCTACCCCTTGGGAGACAAAAATATTTTTATTTAAATGAATGGAGAAGTCTCCAATGTATGAAGTGTGAATCAAAGTTTTTTTTTAAAAAAAAAAAAATTATAAATTAGAGTTTGTTTGAGTTCTATGTCGAGATTGATAAAACTCGTAGAAGTTTGAGTTCAAACGTTAAACATTTTAAAGTTTGTAATTAACATCAATCGGATCACAGATGATGTTTCCACTTGGCCAAAAATTTTTGGTACCCACTTTTCGGTATAACAATGATAGTGGGTTAAATCACAATTTATTCATGTTGAGACGAAGATGAAGCCTCTCATCATTTATTCATTTTGAGAAAGAGAAAATTCACGTACTTCTCAAACCATTCAATTGACAATATTCTCTTCAAATTATCAAAAATTGTCAATGTTCTCAAATGACGAAATTACCCTTAGTAAAATAAAAACAAAATACTAAAACTTATAGAAAAACCTAAAACTAACAAAAAAAGAAAATCATTTTTATAAGAAAAAAATTAAAAATTTTCAGTTTTTTTATAAAAATTGCAAATTTTATTTTATTTAAAAATAATAATAACTAACAATTTCCGTTTAAAAAAAATTAAAAAATTTTGTTTAAATTTTTCTTTTCACTTTTTAAAAAATATTATTATTATTTTTTTTTTTTTTTTTTTTAATTTATAGGCGTATTTGGTTTTATTGAGAAATATATAGGGGCATTTGCTAGCTTTGGGGGGACATTGTCATAATTAAAAGTTTAGAGATTGTATTGTCAATTTTATAGTAGTTTGAGGAAGGTTTATAGACTTTACCCTTTGAGAAATGCTAGAGTGTTTATTCATTTTGTTCTCTAATTGTTTTTTCATCCCCTTTTTAAAAAAAATAATAATTATTAGATTTTCCTTCATTTGTACTATTTTATTTAAATATTTGTTTTTAATGATTTTTTATTCTTTCTTTGAGAGTAAATTTGTAAGAGCATTCATAGCATTCTCATCAAATACTACTCATTAAAATAATCAAAAGTACATTTTTTTTATATTTTAACAACTCACATTTTTAGAGCACCCACAGCAGTCTCATTATTTTAATTATCAACTTTCACTATTCAATTTAAATATATATTTTTTTCAAATACTTCTTTGTATATGTATATTTTACTTTTTCAACAAATATGGAAGGAGAAAGAAAATTATAGGAAAGTCATTAACCCTTCAAACTACATTCATTGACAATGTCCCCCAAACTTTCAATTGTGACAATGTCCCTCAAACTACCAAAATTGTCAATGTTCCCAATGACAAAATTACCCTTAGTAAAATTAAAAAAAAAAAAAAAAAAACTAAAACTTCTAGAAAAACCTAAAACTAACAAAAAGAAAGAAAAAAATCCAAACGATGGCCAATTTTTTTTTTTTTTTTAAAAAATCAATTTTATAAGAAAAAATTAAAAAATTTCGATTTTTTTATAAAATTGAAAATTTTTTTTTTTTTTTTTTTTTAAATTTTGTTTTATAATTTTATTTAAATAAAAATTTACGTTTAAAAATAAAATTTTCGTTTAATAAAATGAAATTTTTGTTTTTAAAACTAAATAAAAAATTAGTTTTTTTTTAAGAATAAAAATTTTCGTTTAAAAAAATAAAAATTTTGTTTAAAAAAATTGTTTTTTTTTAAATATTATCTTTCAATTAAAATTTTTGTTTTTAAAAATCAATTTTTTTGACTTTATAGGGGTATTTTTGTCTTAATGAGAAATCTATAGGGGCATTTTTGTCCTATGGCTAGTCTTGGGGGGGACATTGACAATGTTTTGATACTTTGGGGGGGACATTGTCACAATTGAAAGTTTAGGGGGGACATTGTCAATTGAGTGGTAGTTTGAGGGGGTATGTGGACTTTACCCAAAATTATATTATTTTTTATTCATTTGGTAAGTAAATAGTATTCACTATCTTTAGTGAATACTGTTCACTATATTTAGTGAATGGTGTTTACTCACTATTTATTTTGGGTTAAAATATGAGGTTGAAAAGTGAAAATTTTAGTCACTTGTTTTAAAATTACCACACTAAAATAACCAAAAAATAATTTTGGTAAGGCTGCAAGGAGTGAATTGCAGCTCACCAAAAACAAATTGTCTAGCCCAAAACAGCGTCGTTTTGGGCTGGGGTGGATTTTGTAGTTTTCGAAACCAAAATGGTGTAGTTTTGAGTGAGGGTATATTGGGCATAAAAATAAATTTAATGGTGTAAACTAACAGAGGGGGGTAAAGTGAGAGAAATTGAAAGTTCACGGGGGTAAAGTGAGAGAGTTTGAAGTTCGAGGAGGGTGTATGTTAAAAACGGTGGTAGCTCAGGGGATAAAGTGAAGTTTTCCTAAAAAATTTAAAAATTTCGGTTTTTTTTTTTATAAAAATTGAAAATTTTCTTTTTTGCATAACTAAAAATTTCCATTTAAAAAAAATTAAAAATTTTCATTTTTTAAAACAAAATTACAAAAAAAAAAAAGTCGTTTTTTTAAATAAAATTTTCCATTTAAAAAAAATTAAATATTTTCGTTTATTTATTTTTTTTTCATTTTTAAAAAAAAACTTTTTTTTTTTAAAAAAAAAATTTGTATGGGTATTTTGTCTTATTGAGAAATATATAGAGACATTTGCTAGTTTTGGAGAGACATTGCCATAATTAAAAATTTGGAGAAAGTATTGTCAATTAGATGGTAGTTTGAGGAGGGTTTATAGACTTTAACCTTTGAAAAATGCTAGAGTGTTTATTCATGTTTTTCTCTAATTGTTTCTTCATCCTCCTTTTAAAATATATATATATATATATTGGATTTTCCTTCATTTGTACTATTTTATTTAAATATAAAAAATAATTAAAAATATTTTTATTTTTTCTATTTTAACAACTCACATTTTTAAAATACGCACATCAGCCTTATTATTTTAATTATCAACTTTTACTATTTAATTTAATTTAATTTTTCTTTTTCAAATACTTTATATATATTACTTTTTAAAAAAATATAAAAAAAGAAAGAAAATTATATTATTTTTATTCATTTGATGAGTGAATAAAATGACAAGGCTGAAAATAAAAATTTTAGTCACTTTTATTAAATTGCTTTACTAAAATGAAATTTTTTGTATTGAATTGGAAAAAGTTACTTAAATCATTACAAAGGTACGGCCATCATTACATACACAGTAGGCTATATCTTAAGCTATTATTTACAACACTAGCTAGAGACAATAATGTATGGATTCATATTATATAAAATATAATATTGGAGGAATATTATGGGGCTGTTGTGGGCAAGCTGCAGCGTGAGGTGGAGAGCATGATGATCAATATAATGTGGAATATGATATTCAAAGAATCTTGACTAAGTGGAGTAGGATGGATAAGCACATGCTGTGGGGGCCGTGGGGCAAACTGCTTTGTTGACCGGAGAAATAGAAGTGCGCATGTCATGCTGTGAGGCAGACTGTTGTGCGCATGCTGTGGCTGCTTCTGGTCTGTCTGTTGAGTGAAGAACTTTTTGGTCAGAAACTACAAGCTGATGAGTCAGCTTAAGATAAAATAACTAAAAAATAATTTTGATGAGGCTGGAAGAAATGCATTGCAGCTCACCAAATATTTCTGCATTATACTGAGTTGGATGTTGTTATTTTGGTTTCATTTCCACTCCTTTCTACTATATTTAAGTACTCATTGACAAATTATAAACAACAACAAAAATCATAAAAACACCAAAAAAAAAAAAAAATCATTTTCAAATTTTTGACCTTCTACTCAACCCGAAAAATAATTCATTTCTTCACTGTTGCTTCTCCCATCATCCTTATTCAACTTCGAGAAAGTAAACAGAATGGGCAAAAATTTCAAATTATTGACATGACTTATGAGTCTTCACGTGAAAAAAGAAAGTTGTTGATTGAGAAGACAACTACTCTTCTTTGTCTTCATTCTTTGGCTGCATCCAACTTTGGAGCGGGAATCTTTACTGTTTGGCGGTGCTTTCCTTGGGCAATCTTCACTGTTGACTCTCAAAAGTATGTTGTTGCATCACAACTCTGTTAAACAGGAAACCCAACTTGCTTAGCATCATCAGCTACTAAAAGCAACAAGGTTAGCAGTGGAACTGTGGAATCAATGCAAGCATTAATTTAAGGGCTTCGTTTCGCATCCGCTTTAAATTGTAATAAAAATTGATTAATATGAAGAAAAAAAATAATAAAAACTTTTTATATGAAAAAGTACTGAAATAATTTTGTTTTATAGTAATTTATTTTTATTTAAATAATAATAAAAAATAATTAACGTGATATAAAAAGTAAAATTATTAAGAGTTGAATTTTTTTTTTTTATCAATAGTATAATGTTTTTGCCAAACGGAGCCAAGAAAACAATCGGCAATCACTTTTTACATCCCAACTCCTAGAACCTGTTTGCCAAAGAACCGGCAAGGACCCAAAGAAAAAAAAAATAATTCAACCCTACTAATTATCTTAAAATCAACTTTAACATTTTTATTTTTTATATTACATCAATCAATTTTTATTATTATTCAAATAAAAAAATAACTTCAAAACAATTTTTTTTTTCAATTTTTTCATACAAAACATTTTTATTTTTTTTCTCACATCAATAAAATATTATGTTATAATTCAAGTTTACTACCTTTCTCAAGTCCTTTGCCAAACACACTCATAGAGTTCCTAAGGCTGTGTTTGGCAAAGGACTTAAAAAAATAAGTAAATCGAAACTGTAGCAGATTTGATTGATGTAAAAAAAAAAAAAAAAAGTGAAAATATTTTGTATAAAAAAAATAAAAATTTTAAAATAAAGATCACTGTAATCAGTACCCGTCCTCCTCACCTTCAAAGACATTCGCACTATGGGCAGCACCATTTTGTTCCCCACACTTTTAATTAGAGGTAAGTTTAGAATAATCATAAAAAAGCTTGTATATTTGTATTAATTGTTTTCTCCTGTTTTGTTATCTCGGTGAAACCAAAAAAAGAAGAAGAAAAGCTTTCGATTCCTTATTGCAATCATATTAATTCAACAATTCATATTGAATTCTCTCGTGCACTTTCCTACCATGCATGCATCTTTCTTGATGGGGGCACGTCTGTTTATACTTTATATACCGCGTTTGCTTTTTTGACTCGAAAGATGTTTTCTCATTATTGCTTTTTGTAAAATTAATAAGTGAAAGTGGAACTTCTTTTCACGAGACAAGCCTTCTGTGGAAACTAATTCATTCTCAAATGCTTATCTGGAGATCGACAAAGACGAAGACTCTCATCGTCTATTCTTTTTGAGAAATGCTAGAGTGTTTATTCCTTTTTTTTCTTTTTCTTTTATTTTTTTAAAAAAGTAATTATTGGATTTACCTTTATTTGTACTATTTTTATTTAAATATTTGTTTTTAATGATTTATTATTCTTTCGTTAATGTAAGTAAATTGGTGAACATGCATGGTTGCAAGTCACCAAATATTTCTGCATTCTGCCGGGTACTGAGTTGGATGTTGTTATTATGGTTTCATTTCCACTCATTTCTATTATATATAAGTACGTACCTAATAACAAAATTATAGACAACAACAAAAATCATAAAAATACAAAAACACCAAAAAGAAATAATTTTTCAAATTATTGACCTTCTATTTAACCTGAAAAATAATTCATTTCTTCACTGTTGCTTCTCCATCCTCCTTATTCAACTTCGAGGAACACTGATGAAGTTTCAAAATAGACAGAAAAATAGAAAAAGAAAAAAAAGGACAGAAATTTCAAAGTGTTCACATGAGTCTTCACGTGAATAAAGAAAGCTGTTGATGAGAAGACAACTACTCTTCTTTGTCTTCGTCCGATAAAGGCCATCCAGCTTTGAAGTGGGAATCTTCACTGTTTGGTGATGCTTTTTATGGGCAATTAAAGAAAGCTGTTGAGGAGAAGACAACTGCTCTTCTTTGCCTTCATCCAATAAAGGCTGCATCCAGCTTTGGAGCGGGAATCTGTACTGTTTGGTGATGCTTTTTATGGGCAATTAATCTTTACTGTTCAGCTGTTTGGATGATGCGTAGTCCGTAGAAACAGTTTTTGACCTTATGTTCAACTAAAAAAATAATTCATTTCTTCCCCGTTGTTTCTCCTATCCCGTTTCAACTTGTAGGAAAAAGGAGGAAGTTTCACAATGTACAGAAATTTCAAAGTATTTACACGAGTCTTCACGTGAGTAAAGCTGGCTCTTCTTTCTCTTCATAAGCTGCATCCAGCCTGGAGCGGGAATCTTTTTTCTTTTTTCTTCTCCCATTTTTTTTTTCTTTTTTATTTTATTATTATAATTTAGATTTACTTTTAAAAACAAAATAGTAGTCTATTATTATTTTGTGAGTGGAATGTTTTGGACAGTTGGATGAAAAATCAACGGTCCAGATCAAGGATTTGTTCCTTGGGAGATTTGAGGGGATTCCGATCCATGGATTGGACCAATAGCAACAGTTTTTCATTGATTTTTTAAAAGTTTAAGGTACAATTTTTTTTTTTTTTAATCAAAATATATTTCATAATACTTCTTCTTACTTTTTCTTGTACTATTAAAATATTATTTCTTTATAAAATACAAATTTCTTACTTATCCTCACTTTTTTTACAAAATCTCAACACAATTCTAATTAAAAACAAAAAAAAAAAAAAAGAGAAAAGAAAGAAAAATGTTTATATTAAAATAATATGTAGGAAATCACTTTAGGTTCCGTGCACATTGAGAAACACTGTAACAACTATTGAGGGTTGATTAAATGTAGGGAATCTAATGTGAGTAGGTTTTAATTTATAGTTTTTTTGAAACTTATTCTAAATATAAAAGAAGAGAATGACCTATAGGACATCTGCTATTAGTAGTGCTCTTAAGGGCTCCGTTACGCATTGGCTTGAAATTGTAATAAAAATTTATTAATATGAAGAAAAAATAAATAAGAATGTTTGATATAAAATAAATTTCATTGTAAGGTTTGTTATGTTTTCGATTTTTTGACGTGTAATCTTTTAGTTTCGGCTATGATCTTGTAGAACTGTATATTTAGTGATTATAAGAATTTTTGTACTCTTGACCATTATTAATGAAATCAGATCGATTTTTTCTTAAAAAAAAAAAGAAAAAATTAATAAGACTTTAATTTCCAACGTCCAACAGCAAACTACTTCCTGACTGATTGTGATTAATTCGTCCTATTTGGAGCTTTGACAATACATGGCAATAAAGACCAAAAAGTCTTCATTTCACATTTGTCATTAGTTCGTTCAGGCTCATTTATGGGGAGGCAAATATTGGTGTTGAAATTAATAACACTTTTCAATGTTCAACAACCAACCAATTCGTGATTAATTCGTTCTAAATGAACGGCAACAAAGACCTGTCACATATATATATTGCGCGCGAGACCAAAAAGTCTTCATTTCACTTTTGAGATTATCAGTTTCTTTTTTAATTTCTAGTTTTTATTTATTTATATAACTTTAAGAATTTGTTTTAATTTTATGATGAATATCTTTGTTATTAGGAAATATTAACAATTTTTTTTAGTAGTTTATTAGAGACATTAATATAATTAGGGTGGTCCTGGAAGGAGATGTTCTCCAAGTAGTGCAGGCCCTTTGGAAAGATGAAAGGAGTTGACGTCGGTATGGGCATCTTACTACAAAAAGTTGAGATTTATTGACTAACAGTTAGTGACGTGTCATTAGCAACGTGTGTAGCGGGTCAAAAAAGGGGTGTCACTATTAGGACTTTAGTAACGTGTCAAGTTTAACACGTTATTAAAGTTTACAAAATTATTAAAAACAAAAATATTTTTTTTTCCTAATAATATCATGGAATCTGATTTTCCAAAACCCAAACCCAGCAGCAAATCAAAATTTATTTATTTATTTTTTTAAAAAAAATTGTTTACATGGAAGCAAAATGTTATAAAATTTTCAATAAATCAATCAAAATTTTTGAACTGGAATCTACTTTTGAACACATGCATAATTAAAATAGCAATTTTTTTAAATTTCTCCTGCATCACTTAGGGTTTATAAAGGATAATTGAATATTGGAAAAAAATATCCTTTGTTGAGGCATATATTGAAGAAGTGCATGAGGAGGCTGCACAACAAGCTTCGAAAGATGGGGTTTTCCCTATTGTCATTGGGTCTTTCCTTTTTCAGTGTTGTACTTTTTGTATTGAGTATGTGTGAAACAAACGGTGAATTTCGTTTGAGGAGTACTGATTGCTGATCAAATTTTAGACGGTTAAGGTTTCAATGTAAAAAATGTTATGGAGACATGAGACTTGATGGATAGAAGAGAAAATTATAAAATGCCAATTAGAAGTAGGTCGAGTAGTAATTATGCTCTTTTAAGAAAAATATAAAAACAAATTCATTCATGTCGACATTAATAGTTGATATATATACTAATGTGTTTGGTATAAAAGATATTTAATGCTTAACGGCTCTTGGTCTTGATCTCGATTATGGAGTGGCTAGGAAATAAACCAAAGAGAAAGTATTTCTATTAACTTAAGATTTATTTATTTTTTTATGTGGATTTCAATGTTGAAAAGAGTCAGAAGGCTTTTTTTCTTTCCATTAATATTTGTCTTTAGCCCAATCAAACATTTTGTTCTATATAAAAAAATTTTAAATTAAATCATACTTAAAAAACACCTGTGCTATGCTAGTAAGAATTAAGATGAAGTTTTTGTAACATTAGTTGTTAAAATAACTGCTTAACATAGTAGGTTGAAAAAGATAAAAGAAAAAAAAAAAAGATAATAATAACCCAAGAAACATTCATTAAAGCTTACTAATACAACACACCAAATTCCCCTTTCCCCATGTACTTGAGTTTGACAAAAGAAAAAGTATCATTCCTGGAATAGCTCACACGACTTCATATTCTTCTTTGCTTCTCACACATAATAGTAGCACCATGGTCTCCTTTTATAGGCAATCAAATGTGAGTTCTCCTTTTAGTGGGTACGATACGAGAAGATTAATGTAGAGAGAAGCCGTGGGGAAGGTTTGGTTTGTGGAGAAGGGGGCTAAGATTGTGTAGAAAGAAACAAAGCAACAATTAATATATAATTAATTAGAGGAAAAGGATGGATGGCGGGTGAGTAAGAAAGAGAAGATTTGCGGTGGCACTTATATATAACTGTGTTGGGGAATTAGCATCATGCCACCGACACATGCATGCTGTGCGTGACAAACACTTTCACTCTATATCGGAAGAAAAATGTTCGAGTCTAAAAATACTTATCCAAGGAAGTAAATAAACTTGCAGAAGCAACACTGGACCAAGAACGCCTAGAATAGGAGTACTTAATAACGGAGTTGAAAAGCAAAACCCATAAGAGAGGATTAGAAGGAGGAAGAAGAGCACGATTCCATGAAAATCAGGAGGGAGGAGGAAGAAAAGTGTAAAGTTTGTCAGGTAAAAGGTTAGAGCGTTACGCCAAAGGAACACGTCTCCAGCTAGGTTTCTGATTGGTTTAACTTTACTACTGCTAGCGTTGAAGCGGGCAGTGTAGTTGAAGTACTGATTGGCACTGGTAGCGTTGATCGGATTCTGGGCTGTGAAGTTGAATTGTTGATTGGTCCCGGTAGCGTTGACTGGAGCTGTGTAGTTGAACTCATTGTATTGCTTATATGCAGGGCTTAGTGGTACTTGGTAGGTGACCGTTATTAGCAATGCAGCAACAACCAACAGGGCATTCCGCTTCTCCTCTCTTATAACTGTTTGCTGACGACGTATTTTTACGCCACACTTCTCAAGAGTTTGGATCAAATTTACACGACGTTGTCGATGCAGTACTATGAGAGGAAATAATAAGGAATATGCAAGTCTATATAAACATATTAAGCAATATCCAAGTGCAGTTAAACATCTGGCAGGACGTTTTCGTCGCATGAGCATATCACTGATCCGTTGGTTGTCCACCTTCGCCAAGATGTCAAAGACCGTATCACCCTCTAAATTCTTGGCATCTAAATCAACAAATCATGTATCCAGCAACAACGACACTACCTGCAAGACGTAGACAAGTAGAGATACATAATTACTCATTCAAACACTCGCCCCAAGAACAAAAATAAAAACAACTATCACACGACCGAAAGCTTAACTAAAAATTTTGAAGACAATTTTTGGAGATTGACTCCTTTGCACAACATATACCAACTCTATAAAACTTGAGTGGAAATTAGGACTTGCCTCTGGTTGATTTTTGGATACTGCAACGTGCAACAGAGAGTTGTGTTTTTCATCCTCCCAATGTAGCAGTTTGCTCTCCCACGATGAGGCATCTTTAGAGCAAACTTGCCGAATCCATCCTAGCAGGAGTCGAAAAGCTTCGAAGTTGTCATATTTCAAGGCTACATGCAGGACATTCTCGCTTCGAATTGTCACATCTTCATAAGACTTCGGGCAGCCTTTAGAAAATTTGGTTAAAAGTTCGATGTTTCCCATTTGAGCTACGTAATGAAAAGGAGTCACACCCTCCTGTCCAGGGACACGAACAATGTCGCTATCAACATCAAGTAGCCGCTCCACCAATTGGGTTTGGTTATTTTGCAGAGCAAGGTGCATGGGGAGAAGCCATCTTGATTAAGCTTTCTAGCAAATGAAGGCTTTAACCTCATTATCTCCATAGCAAACCAGGTGTGCCCTACAGATGCAGCTATGTGTAAAGGAGTCTCAACAAATAGAATGCCTTCGATTCTGTCCAAAACATTTGCATCTTCTTTTATCAATGCATACAATGCATCAATGCTTCCTTGCTGAGCAGCATCCCTCAAACGCTCATCCATTCTCAAGATAAGATAGTTATAGTGATAGTGATAGTGAGTCAGTGACAGTTAAATTAAGGAGATGGCTTTAAAGCTTTATAATACAGAAATGACCAGATTGGGCGTCCACCTCGATAAATATTTCTAGGGTTTGGATCACATCTGCACACGTCACTCAAGCAACGAGTTTTACGTTATTTCCCAACAATGAAGCGTAAAGGGCATCCCGTGCGCTTTATTTTTTTTTTTTTTACATCTTAATTGGAATCTTATGGGTTTGTCCACATTAATTAGCTTTTGCTTGGTTTTTTTAGTGTCTTTGTCGGCAAAACTAATCGCTATATAATTTATTATTATATAATCTCTAAATTAAGTCTGATGAGATGATTAATGAAAACGATAGAAATCCTTTTTCTTTCCCAGTGAGAGACTTGGATCCACTAACAACTTAAGTTTTTTTTTTTTTGGTAAGGCAATGCTATTTATAGTAACGTTTCTCACTATAATGCATTTTCAATTTTATTTTATCTTCTAATTTAAGACGGTTCTTAATTGACAAATGAACGCAGTGGTGACATCCTAAAAAAAAATGTCAAATTTAAAACAAGAAAACGAGCTTTTCAAACCAAACTGTTTAGAATCTAGTTTTTTATTTGTTTTTAATTTCACGAGTTATTTCCTTTGTCAATGAGGGAATGACAAAGGAAAAATTAAGGGAGTGATAAATGAAAAGAGAAATACTAGGTGCTTTTCTTGTGTCCTCTCCGGGTGAATGAAAAGAGCACGCAGCGTGCTCAGCACGCCAATACAATTTTTTTTTTTTTTTTTGCATTAAAATATTAAAAAAAAAAATATCTTCACGGTGTGCTAAGCATGCCGCCTACTCTCAATCAAGACTCGTCCTCTCCTCATCCTACGTAGAAATTATTTTATAATATCTTGTGTATTTTTATAACAATCACTCTTATTGTCTTATATGCTGATGTGTCATCTCTCATCAATAAAACGTGACAAAATTTGGTCTGTGTTAAGACATTATATATATTTTTAAAGAAAAAACTCCCCCAAATCCATTAGATCAGAAAAGTTGATCAGTTAATCAATACAGAGAATCCAGACGACGTACAAAAAAGAAGAGAAAAAAAAAAAACGAAGATGAAAAGAACAGGGGAACCTCTCCACAGTCACCAGACCTACAAAAATGAAAAAGAAAAGGGGAACCTAAGGGAGACTTGAGAGGAGAGGTAGGAAGTATTCCTATAATTAATAAGCATTTGCATCCCTCCTATCAAATCAAATAGACAGACGGTTAAAGGAAACCTATTCCAGAAACAATCCAAGAAAACCTATCCAAACATTAGCAAGACTCTTTCCTTTCCCCATTCGGTTAAATAGAAAAAAAGGCACAAAATTTCAAACTTCACCCATTTGGTTAAAGGAATACCCAAAAACCTTGAAAATTTAACAAGATAAGCTAAAGAAAAACAGAAAATGAGAGCCGAGAGTGATATTCACAACAAAAATTGAGCGAGAGCAGGGGAGAGAAGAAATACCCAAGGTTGGAAAAATTAAACACCGAGCTGATTATTGTTTGGACACCGAGAAACACAAGGACCAGAGTTGGGCCAAGGTCTGCCACCCCAGCACACCGATAGTGGCCAAGCCACTGTGCTTCAATCTGCACCACGATTTTCTGGAGAGGGAGGGAGGGAGGGAGGGAGGGAGGAAGAGAGGGGGGCAAAGTATTTTTGTTTTGTAAGACTCAAACAAAGCCAGGGGCCTTTGAATTTTGAATTTCTAATTTATTTATAGTGGCATATTTTAGGCCCTTTGTTGTAATGAACCGCTTAGATTTGCCAAAGTGTTGGTTGGCAATTTTACACTTTTTTATTATAACTTTTGTAATATTAACGAGTGAATACTTTTGTCAATTTGTAGGACCCCGTAGTCATTTTCAGTTTTGGTAGCTTGCGAACTTCTCATGTAAGCTGTGTTTGGCAAAGGCTGGACCAGACCGGACTCAAAAATCAAAAAAATTATTCTCAAAATTAATTTCAATATTTTTATTTTTTACTTCATATTAATCACTTTTTATTACTATTTAAATAAAAAAATCATTATAAAACAAATTTTTTCACTTTTTTATATAAAATATTATTATTATTTTTTATTTCATATCAATCAAATCTACTACAATATCATTTCATTTTATTTTTCCATTCTATCGCCAAACACACCCGTAGGAATAAGGAGGAAGTTTGGAGTGAACAGAAATGTCAAAGTATTCACATCTCTTCACGTGAATGGAGCTGTTGATGAGAAGATGCCTTTTAGTGGAGGCCACCTCATCTGCAGCGCTAATTATCTTTAGACTTCTTCCCATTGTGGTTGGGTCAAGTCAACATATCCGATAAAGACTACATATATCCAGCTGTGTGCTGTTTGATGATGCTTTCCTCGGGCAATCTGACCGTTAGATGATGCATAGAAACAAAAATGGTGCACAATAACCTCGCTTCTTGTGCTAACTATTTGCATAGACAACACAATTATTTGCAAATTGCAACCACTGATTCGAGTTTTCCTTAGATTCAAGTAGATAGCTCAAGTAGTCAAGTGCTAAAGATTTTGATTTCCTTAACAAGTTGAAAGATTGTGTAATAAGAGTAAATAGGACTGGCTGTCACCATCTATTGATTGGTTCAATAATTGAACTTTTTTTATACTTATGCAACCTTTGAGCTTCAATATTTACACCTATTGGGTATCAACTTCAAATATGGTGATTTGTAGCATAAGTAAGATTTAGGAGGGTGTTTAAGAATAAACAGAATTTAAAAAAAAAAATTGGAAGGGAGAAGTTTTCTTTAACCTAATCTATAGTATTATCACTTATTTTTTAAATATGTGAGAAGTTTATAATTTTTTTTAAGACTACATTTCTCCCATATTAATTAAAAAGTCATAGAAAAAACACATAATAAATTTATAGACCGATTTAAACAAAATTCTTCTCACTCAATTTAGAGAAAAGTAGGCTGAGCTCCTAAACACGTGTCTAGAAGATTGAGGTTGTCTTCTCGTGGATAGAGGTGTTGATGAGTAGATTAGTGGGTGTGTTTGCCAAATGACTAGAAAAAAGTCCGTACTATTTTTCTTAAGATTAATTACAATATTCTTCATTTTTACATTATATCAATCATTTTTTATTATTATTCAAATAAAAAATCACTACATAACAATTTTTTTTTTTTTTTTTTTTTAACATTTTCATACGAAACATTTTTATTTTTATTTTTTCTTATATTAATTAAATCTGCTAAAATTCCAGTTGTGTTTTTAGGGGTGATCATGCGGTAGCGGTTAGTGGTTACTGGCTAAAACCGCTAAACGCAACCGCTTAAGCGGTTAATACATTTTACTAACCGCTTCCGCTAACCGCAAAGCGATTAACCGCCTAAGCGGTTAACCGCCCGGTTAGCGGTTAACCACATCCGGCTAATCGCTTTTTTTACTGACTGCTTTTGGGCTTTGTTTGGGCTTTCTTTTTGGGCCGAATTTGAGAATTAAGCTTTTTTTTGGGCTCACTTAAATTTTTTTTTCCAATTATTATTATTATTTTTGCCTTTTGGTCCAATTTTCTGTTTTGGGCTTACTTTGCCCCTTTCGGCCTTTTCTATGCCTTTTTGGCATCAAAATATACACTATTTTACAAGCATATAGTTTGCGATATACCACATTGGGCTTGCTCCAAAATGAGCCTATATAAAAAAAAAAAAATGTAAAGGGTACCTAAAAAAACCAAATGCTATCAGCTTAAAAAAAAAAAAAAAAAAAACATAATTATATGAAAATCATCAGGATGATCAAATTCCTAACCCAAAGTAAAACTCTAATTTATCAGGATGAGATGAATATATAAAAGCAAAACTACGTCGTTTTGCAATTCTATATTATATATATATTATATTAAAAAAGCGGTTAACAGTTAGCGGTTTTAAAAAACTCACTAACTAAGCGGTTAGCGGTTTTTACAAACCGTTTTTAAAGTGGTTAGCAGTTAGTACGGTTAACGATTAACGGTTACAAAGCAGTTAATAAAAACCTCACGAACACACCCCTGTGTTTTAATCTACTTCATTTTTTAAGTTCTTTGCAAACACACCCATATTCTTTCTCTTCATCCAATGCTTTGGTCTTTATCTTCTATTATTATTATTATTATTGTTTTTGTTTTCTTCTGATGCCTTAGTGGAGACCATGTCATATGTAATTATGTAGCGCTAATTATCTTCAAATCTGCCTCTTCCGTTGTCTTCATGTGATGCTTTGGGCTTTTTCTTTTGCTTTTTCTAAAGCTACCTAGTACTTTTTGAAAAGTAGCCTTTTTTTTCTTCTTCTTCTAATACCTTAGTAGAGGCCACGTCATATGTAATTATGTAGCGCAAATTATCTTCAACCTTGTCCCTCGTGGTAGGGTCAATATATCAGATTCCTCGAGCAATGTATCAGTCCATCGTATGGTTCTCAGCTCTTTGGATGATGAATTGAGTTCCTGGAAACTGTTGTGGAAGCTTAGATTAAATGCTAGGCCAAAGCTTTCTTTTTTTGGAATCTCTGACTCAGTTTATCAATAGAAGAAAAAAAATAATAATAAAATAAATTTCATACTATTTCTCTCAAATTCTTCGAATTCAAATGGACTCGCACACCATGAAGGCAGGCGACATACTCATTTGCTCTCTTCTCAACATATCCCAAGAACACGTGCCACGACTACTTATCTAAAAGTAGTAACTGCAGTAGTATACACCCCGCAAACAAGCTATCACGAAGATAAAGACACCTTTAATTCCAAAATCTAAACTCTTTGCCACAAAAAATTGGTTCCTCCAGCTTATATAACACGCATCAGATATGCTGAGCGCCAAATAAACCAACTCACAAATCCTGCCCCTTTGGCCTCGAGCGAGAAATTGCTATTGCATCAATCCATGGTCCAATTTACCTTAATATATGATGCAAGAGATGATCAACATTAGTGTGTATTTATTATTTATTCATGTGTTTTAATTTTCCATTTCAATAAAGATTGAATTTTTTCTTTAACAAGTTATTTTTCTATATGCTTATTTGAGCCAACCAGAGTTAGTTATCGAATCAAATGGAATATTTCTATAACATATTATAGCTTAAATGCAAACTCAATATAGTTCTCCATTAAAAAAAATTAAAAAAAAAAGGGGGTTCATGGCAAAATGGAAGTCCTGCAATTTGAGAATCCAGAAGAAACAAGAATTCTGAAAACAATTTCCTGCCGTAAAATTCACATTAACTAAAACAATTTCCACAATTGTCTACAACAAAATAGAAGAATATATATATATATATATATATATATATATATATATATATATATATATATATATATATTTGATTTTGTAAATATAAAATTTTTCCATGGTTCCACATTCTCGTACAACTTTATTGAAGCAACTCCAATAGGATGCTCATTATTATGAGCCCACTGGCGATGCCAATCCAATAACATATCCTATCAGATGCAAACAGGTTCTGGCTTTTAATTGAACTTGGATTTTCTGCTAGGGAAATTATTTCAATTTGTCATCCATAAAGGCTAGTAGTTCATTTCTGTAGCAAAATTAATTAATTCATACTTGTTGTTTACCGAAAAACCAAACACATAATACAAAAACATGTATCAGTTAAGGTTATGCAGTCTGCAATGCCGGTTCACCAGTCCAATCAATGGCTGTCCTCTCTGAAAATGCTCTCCCAAAATCTCAAGTGTTGGAGCTCTGAAGTGGAACGAAAAGAATTCACTTGCATGGTTCTATAAACAATCATGGGTATTCATCGTAGACAAGATTCACACCATGGAGATGTGGCGGCAAAGTCATTTGCCAAACTGCACTAGCATATAGACTCCGCAAACCAGTCATCCAACAATCAGGAACAGGGAGGGAGAAGAAATGTAGGCATAGACTCCTACAAGAAGATAAAGATACCTTTTAACTCCAAAATCTAGATTATGCTAATATAACAACCAAACACCAAGGTTGTAAAACTCACCTTGCTCTACCTAAGATCTACGAGAGCCAATGGCTGCCACGCTTCCTAGATGCTTGTAAACAAATGGATCTCCCAGTTCCATGTCATTTGCTCCATTGGCATGACCTCCACCAGCTCTAATCGATGTGATAGATATTTCCCCTGCCGCTCTGCAACCTTGAAAACTCAAAAGGAGGCATATTAAAGGGCCAATACCAAAATTGCCAGCCAAAGAGAAACATAATAGCATATTTAGTTATGCTAATACCATGGCCACTCAAAATCCAGATCACTATTTCAATCATGATAGGAAATCTCATATTAGGATTGCCATCTGGCCGAACAAGCATCTTGGGAAATCAACACTGCAATCAACAAATACTAAGCATCAAACTATTTTTTCCACCACAATTTTAATGGTGGTAGCCCCTGGAGGTTTGGAGTAAAAAGACTTAATTATCAGAGATATCTCTGACTTCAATAGTTTGCTAGGAAGATTGCTAATATCTTCACAAAAAAAAAAAAAAAAAAAGTTGGTCGTAGATATGTAGCTTACCTGAGCCAAAGCTGGAAGGGTTGGTTTTCTAGTACTTTCAAGAAACCCACCGCAATCAGCAGTGGCAAACACATCCTGCACGGAAGGAAAGAGTAACCACTCATCAACACCAATACTGTAAACACGAATAGGATTTGTTAACTCGTTGTTCAAAGCATGCCTACCAATTTGAATATCAATAACAGAATTTATTATGAAATTGTGATATAACAAAACATGATGGCATCCAATGGAAGACCTAATCAGAAAATGAACAAGAAAAATGTGACGTATAGGAGGCAAGAACAATTATTTTCAAGTCTAAAATTGACAATTTACCTGAATACTAATACTGAAATCCAATTTGATTTGATGCTTGAAGGCATTATAATATGGTGTAAGGGAAAACGAAAGCAAAACTGTGCCTTTCCTAAGAACCTACAAAAAGATTTCCAGAATTTCCCAGCCAATCGTCCCAAGAGTTAGAGAGACCTCATATGGGATTGAGAATGATGTAGAAATGCATTGTCAAGAACCAAATAGAACTAGTAACTAACCTTCCACCGGGAGATTTTGGAACTTCCAAAGAGTTAAAACATAATCTTCCACAACGAAGATTAGACAAACTTTCAATTTGAGAATATGCAATACATAGTCCACAACGGCATATTTAAGATAGAGACAAACAAGCTCTTCCCATTGATCATGCATCTCTTACCCTTGTCAACCGTTTAGTAGCATAGTGCCTGAGGCGATCATCAAAGGAAAATAATATCTCGTTCGCCTGCAAAACCAAGAACAATTACCAATTTGTCATATGCAATCTTAAACTTCCACGGATCTAAGGTGTCGATCTGGTCCATCAATAACTCATAGTGCACCTTCAATTATCCAAGACCAAATTTTCTTACAATTGAGCCTTTGATGAAACTCTAAAATCCAAGATTATTATAGACCCACATGCGTGTTACAGACTATTTGTTGGATTTATCATATTATACAAATATAATAAGCAGAAGACAACTGGTTTTCCCTTCAACTTTGGTCATGAAATTAGTTCGACTTTTTCTTATTTCGCAAATTGTACCCAACAAGAGACAAGAGTTAGTTACAGAATCAAATGGAATTCTATAACTTATTATAGCCTAAAAGCAAACTCTATATAGTTCTACATAATAAATAGGGATAACTTTACTTAAATTCCTAAATTACTATGCAATTTGAGAAGACCTCCCAAATTTCAAAACCTTTCGATTTGAACCCCTAAACTTTTAATTGCATTTAATTTGAATACTTCCGTTAGATTTAACCATTAACTTCCCCAAAAGACTACATTTGTTTTACGCGAGAATAAATAAAAATTACACAATTTTGCCATAGCCATATTTCACTTCAATCAAATTTTACTCTTTCTTTTTTTTCATCATTCGATTACTATTCAATGAAACGTTCTAAAAAGAGCTTTTTCACACAATGGTCACACAAAGCAAAAAAAGCTGGTATTTTCCCACAATTTAACACACCCGACAAGGAAAGCTGACATACCAAATGAATATCGCCATCGATGCCCGTACAATTGGAGAAGAAGAAGGAATACCTGGGTTCGCGAGACATATGGTGGGTTGGATCCTGCGAGCTAGTTGGTTCGGCGATGGACCTGAACTCCAGCCTCCAGGGTCCCCACGCAGGTGGAGGCCAGGAGTGGCGTGAACACCATGTGGTTCCGAGGAGACACGCATACGATTCATAGAGCTTGGTGTGGAGGCCCTTCATGTGCTGAAAATGGGTTCAGCGCTCTGTTTCTGGGTTTGATGCTGGTGAGAGTGAACAATGAAAAGTGGAATCTCTGTATCGGAATCATTGAACCAAGCCATACGAGATTTTGAACATGAACAAGGCTTCTGTAATTTTTGGCTTTAGACTTGAGTTCCGTGCTAGATCTTTGAGTGGACGAGTCAAGAGCAGGAGCGGTGGTGAGGAACAAATGCGTAGCAGCAGCTTAAGGCAGACAAATGCGGTCTGTGAGGGAATTTGAGTGACAGCCAAAAACAGTTTCTCATGCATTTCACCAATTCGCTTTTTTAACAGCCACGACTGTCTGTCTACAAAGAAAAGAAAAAAAAAACAATAATAATATATCATAAAAAATAAAAATTAATTAATTAAAAGGGGCAGCAAGGGATATGTGGCTACCATATATTTGGGAGGAATTGTGGTCTGAATTTGGTGAGGGATGGCTACAAACGGGAATCCTCCTCACTTTCACTTTCATTTTCAGATATCTCATCATCATCTGTATCACTTGGCTCATTGCCATCAAGTACAAAATCAATTCCACTGCTCTTCACTTCCACAATTTGCGGATCAATTCCACACATATAAGGTTCGTACCCTTTATGTAGATCGATGGCGACCTCTATTTCATCTCCACTTCTCATCTTAATTCTATTTTGTCGGTACCCAAAGCAATAGCGCCAAGCCATCACTTGTGCATGTATATGATCTTCAAAGAGATCAAACTTTGCTGCTCTTGTTATAGCCTTACATGGAGTCAAGTAATACCAATCGTTGGACTGGTCTCTAGAACTTTTATTACATAATCTCCAACTGAACCAACTCTTATCACCCAACGCTGGTGCTTCCTTGTTTGCTGCATAAACAACGCATAAAAACACCTTTCTAATTTTACGACCATCCAAACACGGAGGTACACGAAAAGATACTGAAGAACCCATTGCCTGATGTCTAATCCGATTTGGAATCTCATTTCCGGGGAAGAGAACAGAACTAGAGTAACCTGCCTTGCACATCATCTATTACAAAAAAGGGTTTGCATAAGAAAATGAGAGAGAGAGAAGAGAGAGAAGAGAGAGAGAGAAGAGATGAGAAAAGAAGAGAGAGAACCTGGAGAACACTTTCCTTAGATTCCGATGATAGATTGTTGCAGCTTCCCATCTTAATCAAATCTGGTACACATCGCAACCTCTCCAAATTTTGAAACTCAACCAGTTTGCGGCAATTATTAAGGGTAAGCTTCGACTTCCAATATCTGCAGTTGTCAACGTCTCTATATTTTGAAGTGCTCGTCAAAACTGAGATTCTTTGCACATCAATTCTTTCCAATGATGTACAGCCATTTGCTTTCAATTCTACTACAGTTCTGGGAAGTGAAATTGATTGAAGACTAGTACACTCACTCAAAT
This sequence comes from Corylus heterophylla, assembly GCA_016403345.1. Lineage (NCBI taxonomy): Eukaryota > Viridiplantae > Streptophyta > Magnoliopsida > Fagales > Betulaceae > Corylus > Corylus heterophylla. The sequence continues at coordinate 1,730,148 of CM028148.1, read as the reverse complement.
CCAATGCTTTTAAGTTAGGAAGGCAGCTGATGAAACTAGGTGGGTTACAAAAACTGTTTCTTGATAATTTCAAAATTCCAAGTGAAGATAGACATTCAAGTTCAATGCTAAACTCATCTTCAGACAAATTGCGATTACTGAGATCTAGCTCTCTCAATGAATACAATTTAGAAGTAGACACCATACTCAAGCAGTTGGAGCTATTGGGTGCGGATCCCGCTAATTCAAAAATCCAGAGATTGCTCAAATCACCAAAGGAAGATGGTAGTTGCTCAATAGCAGTTCCATTTGCATTAAGATTTTGCAAAGCCCGCATATTTCCTAATTGTTCCGGTAACTTGTCAAGGTCTGAGCAGTCAGACAACACAAGAAACCTAAGACATTCTAAATTAGAAATGCTACTTGGAAGACTCCTAAGCTTCTTGCACCATCTTAAATAAAGTGAATTAAGATATTTTAGACGTCCAATGGACTCGTGAATCTCAACCATACTTGTACAGCCGTCAAATTTCAACGATAATAGAAGTGAGGTTTCTGAGAACTCTGGAGATTTTATGAGATATTTACATCCTTCAAAACTTAAATGTGTGAGATTGTTCAAAAGGATAAAGGAGGATGGTAGTTGCTTAATAGCAGTCCACTCCGGACATAGAGCTTCTAAAGCCGTCATATTCCCCAACTGCTCCGGTAACTCTTCAAATTTACAGCACATCCTCAAGTTAAGAATTTTAAGAGATTCCAAGTTACAAATGCTACTTGGAAGATTCCTAAGCTCCTTACAACCTTGTAAATTCAACGTAACAAGTCTTTTTAGAAGTCCAATGGACTCATGAATCTCAACCAAGCTTGTACAACCTTCGAGTATCAGTGTCTGTAGACGTGAGGTTCGTAAAAACTTTGGTGATTCGATGAGAGATTCACATCCTCTAAATGATAAAGTTTCAAAATTACTCAAAAGGCGAAAGGAGGATGGTAGTTGCTTAATGCCAGTGTTCTCTAAATACAACTCCGTTAAAGCCATCATATTCTCCAATCGTTCTGGTAATTTCGCAAAACTAAAGCATTTAGACAAGACAAGAGTTTTAAGAGATTTTAAGTTAGAAATACAACTTGGAAGATTCCTAAGTTTCTCACATCCTTCTAAATCCAGCAAAACAAGTTCTGTTAGAAGTCCAATAGACTCGTGCACCTCATTTAAGCTTGTGCAACCCTTACGTATTAATATCTCCAGTTGCGGGACTTGTGAGAATTCTGGTGATCTTGTGAGAGATTTGGAATTGCTAAGATTAAGGACCTTCAAATTGTAGAATATCTGTGCAACATAAAAATAAATAAATAAAAGAAATAGAAAAAAAATTTGTTAGTTATATATTCAACATTGAAATTGTAAAAAAAGCACTGTAAGATTTGTTATACTTTGTTCATCTCCCAAACTTGTTCGAGATTACTATTCTGCATGTCAAGAACAACAAGGCTCTCTAGCTGGAAATCCTGTGGTAGAGATTTCAGAGGGCACTTATGCCAACAAAGCCATTTTAACACTTTAGAGAGATGTTCATAGGATCCCATGATATCTACATCATTGATTTGGAGCAATCTCAAATTCTTCATATTTGTAAACGCTTCAGTTTTCAAATGTCTAGGGAGATTTAAGATAAGACCCTGTATTGACTTTGAACCCTGGCAAAATAAATGGTTGGATTAGCAACGCATATCCACATTTTTGTTTAAAGCTATAATAATTTTGAATTAATGTATGCTTATATATTATCATCATAATTTTAAAAATAATACTAAAGTGATTTGAACATGATTAGAATTGCTTAAAACCTATTGCATACCATTTAATGTTGTGAACTACCTGACAAGATTTAGAGAAGTTTTGAATTTAAAGTTCGATTCACTATTCAAGCTATGAAGCATGGATGGCAAAAAGGCAATCTCTCATGCATACCTACATAACATTATATTATGCACATATGCATGTCTATATATTTGATACGTACAAATGCATATGCCTCAGTTTTATTTCAAGTACAAATGCATATGCCTCTTACCAAATGATTGCATAGTACATGTAAGCCATCCTCGTGAAATCATAACCTGCTGCGTTTTCCTGGATTTTTGGGACATTCTTCATGAACAATTTCCCTCCCCATATCTCGAATTAGAGTATGCATCTTCAACTTCCTTTCGTCATCAATTGTCACAAGTGACCTTCGAATAAGAGTAGGGATACCACTCTTTGGATAGAAATTACAACCATCAAGTATTTTGGTAACATATTCTTCGTCCATATCAACAAAGAAACATGCAATATCAAGAAATATGTCCTTTTGATCTGAGTCCAACAAATCATAACTTACTTTAAGTATTTTTTGAATCTTGGGATGAGGAGTTATTCGTAATTTGTCCAATTCACTTTTCCACTCATCCATTGTTCTTCCTTTAAGAGAAGAACCCAAAACCTCAAGAGCTAACGGAAGACCTCCAGCATAAGCCACTGCATCAATTGACAGCTCAGCGTAATCTTTGTTTGGATTTGGATAAGTCATCTTGAAGGCATGCCAATTGAAAAGTTGAAGAGATTCCCACTCACTCAGTTTTTCTACTTCATATCTTTTATCAACTTCCAATTGAGTTAACACCAGATCATCTCTAGTTGTTATAATGATTCTACTTCCACGACCAAGCCAGTGCTTTTCGACTAACGAATGTAGGTTCTCAGAGTCATCCACATCATCAAGAATAATAAGAACCTTTTTTCCACGAATTCTATTTTGAATTGTACTAATTCCGCTATCAGCATTCACACTCTTTAAATTCATTTTCAGGATATCGTCAAGAAGTTGTTTTCGTAAATCAATTAAGCCATTGGGCTTTTTTGAGCGTTCTTTAACATTTGAAAGAAAACAGCTTCCTTCAAATGTAAAACGTATTTCATTATAAATAGCTTTTGCTAGGGTTGTTTTGCCTATTCCACCCATTCCATAAATGCCCACAATGCTAACGTCATTTGTTTCAAGATCTAATAAATCTTTAATATGATGAACACGAGACTCTATTCCTATTGGGTGTTTGGTGACATCCAAGCGCTTGGGATCCACTTTACACAAAACTTCTTCAACAATTACTTTGATGAATCTTGATTCAAATCTGAACATTACAATTCAAACAGAAAAGAACATTAAAAATATGCACAAGGACAACAACAAGAAGAATAATAATAATAATAATAATAATAATAATAATAATAATAAAATTATGACTCATCAGGCTACCAAATAGATGTTATCATCCTAGTCATTCAAGGATTAATTCGCCATGACAAACAATTAGGTTTTATCTAAATTATTGATAATTATCGTTTAGATATATCTCTATAATTTCTACTCCTATTGACATGCCAAGAAAGTTAAGAAACAATTTGATTTTGTTTCCTCTAGTAGAAAAAGCCATAATAGAAAACTATCGTTTTTTTTTTTTTTTTTCACGCAGAGTATGGTTCTGATAGTCATTCCTCGTGCGTGTTACGGATAGAGTGGGGCACCGAACAGAAAACCATCAACTGATTCAACTCAAACACTATTTTTCTGCAATCTACTTGGCCTTGTGTTGTTTTTTTATCTATTTTTCCTAAAATTTAAAAGAATGAATAGAAAAGGTCAGGAAAAAAACGCAGAAAATATACAAAGAGTCCATAGTATGTTACCCATTTGTAAGGCTTTGGAGATCCCAGCCAGAACATTCCGCAGCTTGAGTAAGAGCTTCCCTCCACTTTTGCACCCTATAAGTCTGAAACCGCTCTTCATGTTTAGCAAAGGCTTCCGCAAAAGTTCCTAACTGTTTTCTGACATTTGAGGGGTCCACATGATAAAATATGGGAAGAAGAGTGGTGTTCTTACAGTGCACTATCTCTGCAAGTTCATCCAGGCACCACCTGGAAGAAGCGTAGCCTTCAGAGAAAACCACAATAGAAATCCTTGATCTACGAATCGCATCGAGTAATTTACTTGAAATGCTCTCCCCTCTGTCAAGCCCCTCATCATCTCGGAAGGTACGAATTCCAACTTGCACCAAGGCAGAGTAGAGGTGATCAGTGAAGTTCTTACGAGTATCTACACCTCTGAAACTCAGGAAGACGTCGTAGTCCCAAACAGATTGAGAAGATGACGAGGTGCTTCCGGTGGTTGAGTTTGATTGGACTGAAAAAGGAGACAAACTCGGCAAGTTAAGAGGAGGATATTTATGCAAAGTAAATTGAAAAGTGAGAAAGATCATTTACTAAACATAAATATGAATACAAATTATTTTTATGATAATTCATTATTTTTCTTCGTCAGTTCTTTTTGGATCCTCCAAGCACAGTTACACGCTACTAAAGAGGACACGATGATGATGATTCAGTGGTATCTGAACTTAATTCCTCTAACATTAATATTGAAACAAGGCAAGCAGAAAGAGAAGAGAGTTGGATTGTGGTTGAAGTTAGAAAGTCTAAAGTTAAACCATATCATCCATTGAATGCTCAAATTATATATATATATATAGGATTTGAGTTTTATTACATGCTTGAAAACGTACCGTCTCCGTTTGCGCCTTCGACGACGAGAACCTTGCGAGGTTCGCTTTGGTCCTCGGATTCTGGCTCCCGCTTCCGCTTGAAGCATCGTCGCATGACACGGATGATTTGGTCCATGGGTGGTATAGTGGTGGATGGAGAGGGATGGCGGGGAAGTTTTCAAAAGAAATCGTGGTTTGGTGGGTAAGAGTGGCGGACAATTGAGAAATGTGAGGATGTCAACAAAATGGGTTTAACGCTCAGTTTCTGGGTTTGATGTTTGATGTCCGAGACTTGGATTTAGAATACTGGGTAACGAAAAACAGAGATTGTGGGTTGAGAGGAGGCAAAGTGAGAGAGAGAGAGAGAGAGAGAGAGAAAGGATCAGCTGAAGATGATCAAGAAAACTCCGCGAAATTTCTACGATCTTTCTCTTTTGTTCTAGTTTTTAGATAATTTAGATCTTACTAGCTTTGTCGGTGGTGATGACTGATTGCGTGTATTTTTTATTATTTTTATTTTTTTGTATTTTGTTTTGTTCTTTCCGGCGTTTAAGTTGAGGACCAATAATTGAGTGGGAAGGGTTATCTTTCACCGTTTGAATAGTTTGGTGCGAAGGTTAATCTCTCACCATGATTAAATAAATTTTTTTAAAAAATTTGACTATTTCATATCTTAGATTTAGTCTATTTGGTATAAAACAACAAAAAAATTATAGACAACAACAAAAATTGCTGAATTATAGAAACAAGAATTTTGGAAACAATTTGCTGCAATACAAATTGCTGAAAACCTTCCAAAAATATAGTCCAGTACCTCAGTGCCCAAAAAAGACTACATTTTTTTTACTCGGAAATAAATACAAATTACAAATTTACGTACAATTTCGCCATACCCACATTTCAGTTCAAACAATTGTCTCATTTTTTTTTTTTTCATCATTTGATTGTTAGAATTAACTATCATAAATAGATCAAAGATAGTGAAAAACAGAAACTTGGGGTTGAAAGAAGGGAAAGTGAGAGAGAGAAAGGATTAGGTGAAGATGAAGAAAGCTCAGCGAAACACGATACATGTAACTGCTCTCCGTCTCCCTCATTTATGCACCTTCCTTCGATATTTCTTCACGTGGGCCACGTCTGTCTGTCTATATCTTTTACTCGAAGAAACTTTTTTATTATAACTTTTGTAATATTAACGAGTGAATAATTTTGTCAATTTGTAGGACTGTAGATTCATTTTCAGTTTTGGTAGCTTGCGAACTTCTCATGTAGGAATAAGGAGGAAGTTTCAAAGTGGACAGAAATGTCAAAGTATTCACTCACGTGAATGAAGCTGTTGATGAGAAGACTACTAGTCTTCTTTCTCTTCATCCTATGCTTTGGATGCCTTGTAGTGGAGGCCACCTTATCTGTAGTCAGGGTCGGCTCAATGTATTTGGGAATCTTAGGCAAAATTTGAAGTTGGACCTTTTTTTTTTTTTTTTTTTTTTTTTTTGTATTTAAATATTAATTAAATAATATTTATTTTAATAATATTATTATATTTTTATTATTTTCATTCTCATTGTTGTTTAATGACTTTTAAGTTTAACTTTTAAGTAGTGGCATATTTGTTATTTTTGGTTAATTGATCTTATTTTACAATATGATTATTATATTGGGGCTTTATTTTAGAGGCCTTAAATTTTTATGGGAAAAAATTTTGGGCCTTATTAAAAAAAAAAAGCCTTAAAGTTAAAATAAAATTAAAAAATCTTTTAGGCCTTATTAAAAATTTTTTTGGGCCATATTAAAAAAAATTTTGGGCCCTACTAACTAGGGGCCCTAGGCGTCCGCCTCAATGGCCTAGCCATTGAGCCAGCCCTGTCTGTAGCACTAATTATCTTCAGACTTCTTCCCCTTGTGGTTGGGTCAAGTCAACATATCCGATAAAGACTACATGTATCCAGCTGGTTTTTTTTTTTAATTATAAAGGTGGAAATGGGCGATCAGTGTAATTTCTCCTCTTGGGCGTTACCATCGGAGTTCCCACCCGCTGTGGAATGTCCAGTTTGAGCCATAGCTACTGTCTGGGAAGGCGAGCCCATCACCACAACCCCACCAAGGTGTAAGCCGATAAAGCCCCGTCATAGTAGCATCTGGTTCACGCATCTACTACCGCAAGCGGATTCGAACACGCAACCACTAGGATGAAAGGAAGGGGGGACTTTCTCCTTGCTGCTTTACCAACTCAACTACCACTTTGGTGGTCAGCTGTGTGCTGTTTGATGCTGATTTCCTGATCATCTGATAAAGATTACATTTTTCAAGTTTTTGGCAAACAGGCCCAGTATTCTTCAATCTTGTCCCTCGTGGTAGGGTCAACATATCAGATTCCTCGAGCAATGGGACCATCGTATGGTTCTCAGCTCTTTGGATGATGGATTGAGTTCCTGGAAACTATTGTGGAAGCTTAGATTAAATGCTAGGCCAAAGCTTTTTCTTTGGAATCTCTGGCTCAGTTTATCAATAGAATAAATAAAAATAAAAATTTCATACTATTTCTTTCAAAATCTTTGAATTCAAATGGACTCGCAGCGACATACTCATTTGCACTCTTCTCAACATATCCCAAAAACACGTGCCATGACTACTTATCTGAAAGTAGTAACTGCAGTAGTATACACCCTGCAAACAAGCTATCATGAAGATAAAGACACCTTTAATTCCAAAATCTAGACTCTTTGCCACATAAAATCGGTTCTACTAGCTTATATAACATGCGTCAGATATGCTTAGCGCCAAATAAACCAACTCACAAATCTTGCCCCTTTGGCCTCCAGCGAAAAATTGCTATTGCATCAATCGATGGTCCAATTTAACTTAATATATTATGCATGAGATGATCGACATTAGTGTGTATTTATTATTTATTCATGTGTATTTTAATTTTCCTTTTCAATAAAGATTGAATTTTTCCTTTAATAAGTTATTTTTCAATATGCTTATTTGAGCCAACCAGAGGTAGTTACTGAATCAAATGGAATATTTCTATAACATATTATAGCTTAAATGCAAACTTAATATAGTTCTCCATAATAAATAAGTAAAAAAAAAAATCCAACAGGGCCAAAAAAAAAAAAAGGTTCATAGCAAAAAAGAGGTCCAGCAATTTGAGAACCCAGAAGAAACAAGAATTCTGGTATATATATATATATATATATATATGATTTTGTAAATATAAAATTTTTCCATGGTTCCACATTCTCGTACAACTTTATTGAAGCAACTCCAATAGGATGCTCATTATTGTGAGCCCACTTGCGATGCCAATCCAATAACATATCCTATCAGATGCAAACAGGTTCTGGCTTTTAATTGAACTTGGATTTTCTGCTTGGGAAATTATTTCAATTTGTCATCCATAAAGGCTAGTAGTTCATTTCTCTAGCAAAATTAATTAATTCATACTTCTTGTTTACCGAAAAACCAAACACATAATACAAAAACATGTATCAGTGAAGGTTATGCAGTCTGCAAGGCCGGTTCACCAGTCCAATCAATGGCTGTCCTCTCTGGAAATGCTCTCCTCAAAATATCAAGTGTGGAGCTCTGAAGTGGAACGAAAAGAATTTACTTGCATGGTTCTATAAACAATCATGGGTATTCATCGTAGACAGGATTCACACCATGGAGATGTGGCGGCAAAGTCATTTGCCAAACTGCACTAGCATATAGACTCTCCGCAAACCAGTAATCCAACAATCAGGAACAGGGAGGGAGAAGAAATGTAGGCATAGACTCCTATAAGAAGATAAAGATACTTTTTAACTCCAAAATCTAGATTATGCTAATATAACAACCAAACACCAAGGTTGTAAAACTCACCTTGCTCTACCTAAGATCTACGAGAGCCAATGGCTGCCATGCTTCCTAGATGCTTGTAAACAAATGGATCTCCCAGTTCCATGTCATTTGCTCCATTGGCACGACCTCCACCAGCTCTAATCGATGTGATAGATATTTCCCCTGCCGCTCTGCAACATTGAAAACTCAAAAGGAGGCATATTAAAGAGCCAATACCAAAATTGCCAGCCAAAGAGAAACATAATAGCATATTTAGTTATGCAAATACCATGGCCACTCAAAATCCAGATCACTATTTCAATCATGATAGGAAATCTCATATTAGGATTGCCATCTGGCCGAACAAGCATCTTGGGAAATCAACACTGCAATCAACAAATACTAAGCATCAAACTATTTTTTCCACCACAATTTTAATGGTGGTAGCCCCTGGAGGTTTGGAGTAAAAAGACATAATTATCAGGGATATCTCTGACTTCAATAGTTTGCTAGGAAGATTGCTAATATCTTCACAAAAAAAAAAAAAAAGTTGGTCGTAGATATGTAGCTTACCTGAGCCAAAGCTGGAAGGGTTGGTTTTCTAGTACTTTCAAGAAACCCACCGCAATCAGCAGTGGCAAACACATCCTGCACGGAAGGAAAGAGTAACCACTCATCAACACCAATACTGTAAACACGAATAGGATTTGTTAACTCGTTGTTCAAAGCATGCCTACCAATTTGAATATCAATAACAGAATTTATTATGAAATTGTGATATAACAAAACATGATGGCATCCAATGGAAGACCTAATCAGAAAATGAACAAGAAAAATGTGACGTATAGGAGGCAAGAACAATTATTTTCAAGTCTAAAATTGACAATTTACCTGAATACTAATACTGAAATCCAATTTGATTTGATGCTTGAAGGCATTATAATATGGTGTAAGGGAAAACGAAAGCAAAACTGGGCCTTTCCTAAGAACCTACAAAAAGATTTCCAGAATTTCCCAGCCAATCGTCCCAAGAGTTAGAGAGACCTCATATGGGATTGAGAATGATGTAGAAATGCATTGTCATGAACCAAATAGAACTAGTAACTAACCTTCCACCGGGAGATTTTGGAACTTCCAAAGAGTTAAAACATAATCTTCCACAACGAAGATTAGACAAACTTTCAATTTGAGAATATGCAATACATAGTCCACAACGGCATATTTAAGATAGAGACAAACAAGCTCTTCCCATTGATCATGCATCTCTTACCCTTGTCAACCGTTTAGTAGCATAGTGCCTGAGGCGATCATCAAAGGAAAATAATATCTCGTTCGCCTGCAAAACCAAGAACAATTACCAATTTGTCATATGCAATCTTAAACTTCCACGGATCTAAGGTGTCGATCTGGTCCATCAATAACTCATAGTGCACCTTCAATTATCCAAGACCAAATTTTCTTACAATTGAGCCTTTGATGAAACTCTAAAATCCAAGATTATTATAGACCCACATGCGTGTTACAGACTTTTTGTTGGATTTATCATATTATACAAATATAATAAGCAGAAGACAACTGGTTTTCCCTTGAACTTTGGTCATGAAATTAGTTCGACTTTTTCTTATTTCGTAGATTGTACCCAACAAGAGACAAGAGTTAGTTACAGAATCAAATGGAATTCTATAACTTATTATAGCTTAAAAGCAAACTCAATATAGTTCAACATAATAAATAGGGGTAACTTCACTTTAAACCATGGCAAAAAAATAAACAGTTAATAACAAAGGGAGTCCTGCAATTTGACAACCCAAAAGAAACAAGACTTCTGCAAACAATTTATTGCAATACAAACTGCTGCCGTAACATTAACATTAACTAAAACCCTCAAAAAATATAGCCCAATACCTCACTGCCCAAAAAGACTACATTTTTTTTATGCGAGAATAAATAAAAATTACAAATTTACATACAATTCTGCCATACCCATATTTCACTTCAATCAAATTTTACTCTTTCTTTTTTTCATCATTTGATTACTATTCACACAATGTTCACACAATGGTGATTTTAAAAGAGCTTTTTCACACAATGTTCACAAAAAGCAAAAAAAGCTGGAATTTTCCCACAATTTAACAAACCTGACACGGAAAGCTGACATACCAAATGAATATCGCCATCGATGCCCAAACAATTGGACAAGAAGAAGTAATACCCGGGTTCGCGAGAGATATGGCGGGTTGGATCCTTCTAGTTGGTTCGGCGATGGACCTGAACTCCAGCCTCCAGGGTCCCCATGCAGGTGGAGGCCAGGAGGGGCGTGAACACCATGTGGTTCCGAGGAGACACGCATACGATTCGTAGAGCTTGGTGTGGAGGCCCTTCATGTGCTAAAAATGGGTTCAGCGCTCTGTTTCCGGGTTTGATGTTGGAGACTCGGATTAGGCTTCTGATAAACCAAGTCATTGAGAGTGAAAAATGAAAAGTAGTATCTCTGTATCGGAATCATTGAACCAAGCCACACGAGATTTTGAAGATGAACAAGGCTTTTGTAATTTTTGGCTTTAGACTCGAGTTCCGTGCTAGATCTTTGAGTGGACGAGTCAACAGCTGGAGCGGAAGTGAGGAACGAATTAATGCGTGGCAGCAGCTTAAGGCAGACAGATGCTGTCTGTGAGGGAATTTGAGTGACAGCAAGAAACGGTTTCTCATGCATTTCACCAATTCGCTTTTTTAACAGCCGCAACTGTGTGTCTACGAAGAAAAGAAGAATAAAAAATAAATAAAATAATATATCATAAAAAATAAAAATAAATAAATTAAAAGGGGCAGCAAGGGAGATGTGGCTACCATATGTTTGGAAGGAATGGTGTCTGAATTTGGTGAGGGATGGCTACAATCGTGAATCATCCTTACTTTCACTTTCAGAGATCAAATCATCGTCACTAACACTTGGCTCATCACCATCAAGTAGAAAATGAATTCCACACCTCTTCACTTCCACAATTTGCGGATCAATTCCACATTTATCACCTGGGAACCGTTTATATAGATCGATGGCGACCTCTATTTCATCTTCACTATTCATTTGGTAGTACCGAAAGGCATCGCGCCAATCCCACTGAGGAATCACTTGTGCACATATATGATCTTCAAAGACATCAAAATCTAGTGCTCTTGTTATAGCTTCAAATGCTCCCACGAGGTTATACCAGTCGTTGGACTGGTCTCTAGAACTTTTATTACATAATTTCCATCTCAACCCCCAATATTCATCACTCAACGCTTGTGCTTTCTTGTTTGCTACATAAACAAAGCATAAAACCACCTGACTGATTTTATTGCCATCCAAAAACGGAGGTCGACGGAAAGATACTGAAGAACCCATTGCCTGATGGCTAATCCAATTTGGAATCTCACTTCCGGGGTGGATACCATAACGACTAAGAGAACAAATAGAATAACTATCTTTCCAGTCCCTGCACATCATCTATTTCAAAAAAGTGTTTGCATCAGAAAAATGAGAGAGAGAAGAGAAGAGAAGGGAGAGAAGAGATAAGAAGAGAGAGAACCTGGAGAACACTATTCTTAGATTCCGATGACAGATTGTTGCAGTTTCCCATCAGAAAAATTTTTGGTACACATTCCAACCACTCCAAATTTTGAATCTCAACCAGTTTGCGGCAATTATTAAGGTTAAACTCTGACCACTCCTTGCAGCGCCAGGATCTTAGCTTCTCGTTTGTCCGAAATGAGATTCTTTCCAGTGATGTGCAGTCATTTGCTAAAAATACTATTACACCTCCGGCAAGTGAAATTGATTGAAGACGAGTACACTCACTCAAATCCAATGATATTAAATTAGGAAGGCAGCCGATGAAACTAGGTAGGTTACGAAAATTGTTTCTTGATAATTTCAATATTTTAAGTGAATGTACACATTCAGATCCAATGGGAAACGAATCTTCAGACAAATTGCGGTTACTGAGATCTAGCATTATTAATGAAAAAAATTTAAAAATGGACACCGAATTCATGTTGTTGGAGCTATTGGGTGATATCCGTGATGAGGTACGTCCTCCAACAGAAAGCGATTTACCAAGAAGGACCAAATCACTAAAGGAAGCTGTTCCATCACAAATTCTATATGCAGCAAACTCCTTTAAATCCTTCAAATTCTCGCATTTTTCCGATAACTTGTCAAGTTTTTGGTAGTTAGACAAAGCAATACGAGTATTTTCTAAATTAAAAATGCTAATTGGAAGACTCCTAAGCTTCTTGCACCCACTTAAATTAAGTGAACAAAGACATTTTAGATGTCCAATGGACTCATGAATCTCAACCAAACTTGTACAACCTTCAAATGTCAGACCGGATAGAGATAAGGTTTCTGAGAATTCTGGTGATTTGATGAGATATTCACATCCAAAAAAACTTACCTTTACGAGATTCTTCAAAAGGTTAAAGGAGGATGGTAGTTGCTTAATAGCAGTGCGGCTCATACATAGCACCTTTAAAGCAGTCATATTTCCAAATTGCTCCGGTAACTCTTCAAGTTTATAGCACTTCCCCAGGAAAAGAATTTCAAGACTCCAAGTTAGAAATACTACTTGGAATATTCCTAAGCTTCTTACAACTTTCTAAACTCAACCAAGAAAGTCTTTTAAGAAATCCAATGGACTCGTCAATCTCAACCAACCCTGTACAACCGTCGAGTATCAATTGCTTTAGACGTGAGGTTCGTACAAACTTTGGTGATTCGATGAGACATTCACATCCACGAAATGATAAAGTTTCGAGATTACTCAAAAAGTGGAATGAGGACCGTAGTTGCTCAATGCCAGTGTTCTCCATATACAACTTCGTTAAAGCCGCCATACTCTCCAATTGTTTTGGTAATTTTGCAAGACCAAAGCATTTAGACAAGACAAGAGTTTTAAGAGATTTTAAGTAAGAAATACTACTTGGAAGATTCCTAAGGTTCTCACATCCTTGTAAATTCAGTAAAACAAGTCTTGTTTGAAGTCCAATAGACTCGTGAATCTCAACCAAGCTTGTACAACCTTCAAGATTCATACTCTTTAGATGTGGGGTTGTTAAGAAGTTTGGAAGGACCTTGAGGTTTGTGCAACCCTTAAGTATTAATATCTCCAGTTGCGGGACTTGTGAGAAGTCTGGTGATCTAGTGAGAGATTTGGAATTGCTGAGATTAAGGACCTTCAAATTGTTGAATATCTGTGCAAAAAATAACGAAAGTAAAGTTCTTGTTAGTTATGAATTTGACATTAATGAAGAGAGAAAAAATACTATTAAATTTGTTATACTTTCTTCGTCTTCCAAACTTCTTTGACTTTGCTACGCTGCATGTCAAGAATAACAAGGTTCTTTAGATGAAAATCATGTGGGACAGATTTCAATGGACACTCATGCCAACAAAGCCATTTCAACAATTTCAGCGATTTCAGCGCTTTGGAGAGATGTTCATATGATCCTTTAAGATGTACATCATTGATTTGGAGTAATCTCAAATTTGCCATTTTTTTAAATGCTTTAGTTTCCCAATCTACATCGTCAAGTTCGGGAAGATTTAAGATGAGGCCCTCCACTTTCTTCGAACCCTGGCAAAATAAATAGTTGGATTAGCATTACACAAGAATAACATCCAACTAGATTAGGCTTACATATTCTCACCACACACGTACTAACGTGATTTAGACTTTATTAGAGTTGCTTAAAACTTGATAGCATATCTTTCTAATGTTATGAAGTACCGATTGTTTACTTGATTTAGAGAATTTAAGATCATTAATTTAGTTACAAGTTAAGTTAATCTATTATTCAAATTATGATGCATGCATGCTTGGCAAAAAGATAAAACACTCTTGCATACTATCGTATATTATGCCTTGATGTCATATATATGTATATATAAATGCAAGTACGTCTTACCGTATTATTGAGTAGTACATTTGCGATATCCTTAGAAAACCACAACCTACTTCGTCTTCCTGGATGACGGGGTGATTCTGCATAAACAATTCCTCTCCCCATATCTCGAATAAGATCATGCATCCTCAACTCATTACATTCAATTGTCACAAGGGATCTTTGAATGAGGATACCGAGACCATCAACTGCGGGAAAATCCCGTGCAAGGAGTATTTCGATGACATATTCTTTCTCCATTCCGATAAAGAAACACGCAATATCGAGGAACATCTCCCTCATTTGAAATTCGAGAGAATCCAAGCTTGTTTCCAGTTTTTTTTTAATCTCTCCATCAGGAATTTTTTGTAATTTTTCCAATTTGCTTCTCCATTCGGCAACACTTTTTCCAAATAAAGAAGAACCCAAAACCACAAGAGCTAAGGGAAGGCCTCCAGTATACTTCACTACACTAACTGAAAGCTCTAAGTGTTCTTTTATTGGATGGGTCATCTGGAAAGAGTGCCACTTGAAAAGTTGAAGAGACTCCCAATGATTCAATTTGTTAACCTTATATTTTTCATCTACTTTAAGTAGATCTAGCAATTGTTCATCTCTAGTTGTTGCAATAAGTCTACTTCCCGGACGAAACAATTTGAAGTTGAATCCAATTAATGTGTGTAACTGGTCCAAGTGATCCACATCATCAAGAACAACAAGAACTTTTTTGCCTTGAATTCTTTCCTTAATCAAAGTGATCCCTCTAGCAACATTGGAAACATTCCAATTCTCCTTGTGCAAGATATCATAAAGAAGTTGTTTTTGTAAATGAATCAAACCATTGGACTCTTTTGATTTTTCTTTAACATTGAATAGAAAGCTACTCCCTTGAAATCCATGACATATTTCGTTATAGACAGCTTTTGCTAGGGTTGTTTTGCCAATTCCACCCATCCCATAGAAGCCCACAATGCGAACGTCATTTATTTCAAGATTTAATAAAGCTTTAATGTGTTTAACACAAGATTGTATTCCTACTGGGTGTATGGCGACATCCAAGTGGGTGGGGTTCACTTTACACAAAACTTCTTCAACTATCTTATCAATGACTTGTGATTCATACCTGATCATTATAATCAAATGGAAAAGAACATAAAGAGAGGAATAAGATATACAATTATGACTCACTGGCACCATAAAGATAAAAATGTTATCATGATCTCAATCATATAAGACTAATACGCCATGACGAACAGTTAGATTTTCTTCAAATTTCTATATAATTTATTCTCCAATTGACATGCCATATAACAATTATTTTGGTTTCTTCTAGTTAGTATAAAAAGCCATCAACTGTTTCAGGCAAAGCATGCTTACAATTTCATTCCTCTCAAGTGTAAGATATTTTATCTAAAAAGCAAGACAAGACTAGATAATTCAAGAAAAAAGGTTTCTCTAGATGGCATATCTTGATATAGAAAGAGTGGGCAAGGAACAGAAAACCCATCATTTGATTCAACTCAAACACTAATTTCTTTAATTCGTAACTAGCTTAATATTATTTATATGGGAAAGCTCAGCGTTCCCTTTATCATGACCCTTGGCACAATGTTAATTGTGGCAATGTCCTTTCAAATTACCAAAACATTGTAAATGTCCCACCAATGACGAAACTACGGTTAGAAAAATAAAAAACAAAAAATAGTAAAACTTCCAAAAAAACATAAAACTAAAAAATAAAATATAAAATCCAAGGGGTGGCCAAATTTATATACATACATTTTTTTTTAAAAAAAATCATATTTTACATAACAAAATAAAAAAAATAAAAAATAAAAAAGACTTTGATTTTTTTTTTTTAAATAGAAATGTCTTTTTTAATAAGATTAAAAATTTTCGTTTAAAAAATTAAAAATTTCGTCGAAGAAAATAAAATTTCCTTGTTTTAAAACATAATTAAAAAAAAAAACAAATCATTTTTTTAAATAAAAATTTATGTTTCAAAAAAAAAATTAAACATTTCATTTTAAAAAAAATTAAAAAAAAAAATCGTTTTTCTTTTAAATTAATATTTTTGTTTTAAACAAAAATTTTATTTTATTTTTAAAAAAAATTTAAAAGGATATTTTTGTCTTATTTAGAAATCTATAAGGACATTTTTATCTTTTTGCTAACCTTTGGATACATTAACAATGTTTTGGAAGTTTGATGACATTGTTACAATTGAAAGTTTAGGAGACATTATCAATTAAGTGATAATTTGAGGAGTTATATCTTTTCCCTTAATTATTATTATTAGTACCGCATCAGCATTTTTGAGACGACAAATTTAAATAATTTTAATTATATTAAAAATTAAAATAATTAAAAATTTTTTTTTTTATGGGTAAATCAAATAAAATCTTTAAAAAACAATTAAATATTAGAACCCAAAGGGGCACCCCAAGCGCTGTATTGGGAATGGCAAAGGGTGGCTTGTCCCAAAAAGGGGTCCATTATGCCTTGGGGCTCCTTTTATTTTTTTTGTTACTGTTCTTTTAAGATTTTAATTATCGTCTATTTATTTTTTTTAATAAAATTTTAAAATTATTATTATTTTAATTTGACAAGACAAAAATGCTAACAAATCACTAAAAATGTCGCTTTTTTGACCCATGGAAGACCCACATTTCAAATCCAAGGAAAACAAAAAACCAAAAAAAGGGTCAACATTCCCTTAAACTATCAAAAAATTGTCAATGTCTTCAACGCCAATGAAAAGATAAAATGCCCTTATAAATATTTATTAAGACATAAATATCCCCATAAATTCTAAAAAAAAAAAAAAATTAAATAAAATTTTTAATGTTTTCTTTAAAAAATCAAGATTTTATTTATTTTTTTATAAATAAAAATAAATTTGCTCACTCCTGATTTCTAAGTTTTATTTATTTATTTATTTTTATAAAACTTTTGATATTTTTGTTTCTATTTTATTAAGGCTATTTTCTTAATTTTTAGTAGTTTGAACATTGTTAATTGGATAATACTTTGAGGAGTTTATATGCACTCAATTATGCAAAGAAGAGATGTATTTCCACAATGACTGAAGCATTCCAAATTAATTTCAAATTCTTTTTATTGATGTATATATTTGTATTAAATTTGCTTTCTTTATTTGATCAATTTTAATCTAAATTTAAAAAAGAAAAAGAAAAAAAACAGACACAAGCGAAATAAAAACTGCATGTAAAAGATCAAGGGCCCATAGCACAATGATTATTACCTGATTATTATGATTCAATAATTAGAAGAAAAAAAATGAGAAATAAAACAAAGAGTAAGCACAAGGAAAGAAAAAGAAGAAAAAAAATATTATTATTTTACGTCATGACAAACAATTAGGTTTTATCAAATTTATTAATAATTATCCTTTAAATATATCTCTATATAATTTCTTCTCCTATGGACATAACAATTTTTTTTTTTTTTTCTTCTAGTAGAAAAGGTCTAACTGTTTCACGCGCATTCCTCATGTGTACAATATTTTATCTTAAAAGCAATCCTAAACTTGGTAATTCTAGAAAAGAGGTTAGTCCATCTTGACACACCGATAAAGTGGGCACATAATAGAAAACCATCAATTGATTCAACTCAAACGTTAATTTTCTTAATGTTACTTTTTATCAACTTTTGTCTAAAATTTAAAAGAAAAGAGAAGGACAGAAAAAAAAAAAAAAAAAAAAAAAAAAAAAAAAAAGGAAAAAGAAAAAGAAAAAGAAATGCATGAAAAAGTAGAGTCTATAGCATATTACTCATTTGCAAGATTCCAGCCAGAACAATTTGCAGCTTGGGTAAGAGCTTCCCTCCATCTCTGCACACTTTCCATATGAAACCGCTTTTCATGCCCAATGAAGGCTTCTGCAAAAGTTTTAGTTTGTTTTCGGACATCCGAGGGGTCCACGTGATAAAATATGGGAAGAAGAGTGTGGCCTATGGTGTTCTTACAGTTCACGATCTCTTCAAGTTCATCAAGGCACCACCTAGAAGAAGCATAGCCTTCAGAGAAAACCACAATGGAAATCTTTGATCTCCGAATCGCATTGAGTAATTCACTAGAGATGATCTCCCCTCTATCAAGCCCCTCATCATCTCGGAAGGTACGAATTCCGACTCGATCCAAGGCATTGTAAAGGTGATCAGTGAAGTTCTTGCGAGTATCTTCACCTCTGAAACTTAAGAAAACATCGTGGTCCCAACCAGATTGAGAAGATGACGAGGTGATTCTTGTGATGATTGAGTTTGATTGGACTGAAAATGGCGACAAACTCGGCAAGTTAAGAGGAGGATATTTATGCAAAGTAAATTGAAAAATGAGAAAGATCATTTACTAAACATAAATATAAATACAAATTATTTTTATGATAATTCATTATTTTTCTTCGTCAGTTCTTTTTGGATCCTCCAAGCAAAGTTACACGCTACTAAAGACGACACGATGATGATGGTTCAGTGGTATCTGAACTTAATTCCTCTAATATTAATATTGAAACAAGGCAAGCAGAAAGAGAAGAGAGTTGGATTGTAGTTGAAGTTACAAAGTCTAAAGTTAAACCATATCATCCATTGAATGCGTAAATTACATATAATATAGATGGTTTGAGTTTTTTTAAAAATGATTGAAAACGTTACCGTCTTCGTTTTGGCCTTCGACACCGACAACCTGGGAGGCCTCGTTATGGTCTTCGGATTCAATTTCTGGCAGTGGAAAGCAGAAAGGCAAGCATCGTCGTATGACACTGATGATTTGGTCCATGGGTGGTAGAGTGGTAGATAGAGACGGAAGGTGGGGTTAGTTCGGGAAAGAAATCGTGGTTTGGGGAGAAGTGAGAAATGTGGGGATGTCTACAAAATGGGTTTTAACGCTGAGTTTCTGGGTTTTGATGGCCGAAACTTGGATTAGGATTTATGGGTAACGAAAAACAGAGATTTTGGTTGGAAGAAGGGAAAGTGAGAGTGAAAGGATCAGCTTAAGATAACGACGAGGAAAAAAAGCTTGAATTGTTTTCTCCTATTTTATTATCTCGGTGAAACTAAAAAAAAAAAAAAAAACAACTGTCCCACCCACAGTAGAATGTTCGGTTTGAGCAATAACTATTGCTTGAGAAGGCGAGTCCATCACCACAGCCCCACAAAAGTGCAAATTAGTAAAGCTCATTCTTAGTAGCATCTGGTTCGTGGACTACTATTGCAAGCGGATTTAAACCCGTGACCACTAGAAAGAAAGGAGAGAGTGAATTAAATCCTATCCTCTGCTGCTTTACCAACTCAACTACCACTTTGGTGGTAATACACTACAAAAAAAAAAGACAATTTTTTGACGTGACAAACAGTATCCGTTTTTTGCCACGTCAGTAAATGTTGACGTCCAACAATTTTTTTTTTTTTTATGTGCCAAAAGTGGCACGTCAACATTTATTGACGTGTTGAACATAACACATCAGTATTTACTGATGTGTCAATATTTGACACGTCAGTAAATTTGAATTCAATTTAATTTTAAAACATTTTATTTAAATAACTCAATAATTTCATATTTATTAACGTGTCAAAGTTAGATATGTCAGTAAATATTGACGTGTTAAATTGACACGTCAGAAATTTATTAATGTGACACTTTGACACGTGAATATTTACGAACGTGTCACTTTGACACGTTCAGTAAATATATATATATATATATATATATATATATATATATATATGGTTTATTTATATTATATTCATTATGAGACGAAGACGAAGCCTCTCATCATTTATTCATTTTGAAAAAGGGAAAATTCACGTACTTCTCAAAGTACCATTCAATTGACAATGTTTTATTCAAACTATCAAAAATTGTAATGTTCTCCAATGACAAAATTACCCTTAATAAAATAAAAACTAAAAAACTAAAACTTCTAGAAAAACATAAAACTAACAAAACAAAAAATCATTTTTATATATAAAAAAAAATTAAAAAATTTCGATTTTTTTATAAAAATTGAAAATTTTCATTTATTTTTTTTTAAATTAACTAAAAATTTCCATTTAAAAAAAATTTAAAAATTTTATTTTTTTCACTTTTATTATTTTTTTTTTGAATTTATAGGGGTATTTTGTCTTATTGATAAATATATAGGGGCATTTGTTAGTTTTGATGGGACATTGACAATGTTTTGGAGATATATTGTCACAATTAAAAGTTTAGAAATGATATTGTTAATTTGGGTGATAGTTTGAAGAGGGTTTATAGACTTTACCCTTTAAGAAATGCTAGAGTGTTTATTCATGTTTTTCTCTAATTGTTTCTTCATCCTCCTTTAAAAACAAACAATTATTGGATTTTCCTTCATTTGTACTATTTTATTTAAATATTTATTTTTAATGATTTTTTATTCTTTCTTTGAGAGTAAATTTGTAAGAGGATTCCTAGCGGCCTCACCAAATCTTACTCACCAATAATTAAAAGTATATATATTTTTTTTCTATTTTAATAATTCACATTTTTAGAGCACCTACAACAGTCTCACTATTTTAACTATCAACTTTCACTATTCAATTTAATTAAATTTTTTTTTTTCAAATACTTCTTTTATATATATATATATATACTTTTTTTAAAATTAGGGTTAAATACTCCATACTTCCCTAGGGTTTTCCAACTTTATTTTTTTTTCTCTGTGGTTTCATTTTTATCACAGGAGGTCTCCGTGGTTTTGATAAGTGACCAAATTAGTCAATCCGTTAGTTGACCGTTAGGACTGACACATGGACCAATCAGACGTCGATACGTGGCACATATTTAATTTTTTTTTTTAAAATACATTTTTTTTAATTAAAAAAAAAATTAAATATGTGCCACGTGTCGACGTCTGATTGGTCCACGTGTCAGTCCTAATTGTTAACTAACGGTCAACTAACAGATGGACTAATTTGGTCACTTATCAAAATACAGGGACCTCCTGTGATAAAAATAAAACCATAAAAAAAAAATAAAGTTGAGAAACTCTAAAAGGGTATAAAGTATTTAACCCTTAAAATTATAAAAGAAGAGAGAAAAATTATATTATTTTTTATTCGTTGAAATAAAATGGCAAGGCTGAAAATAAAAAGTTGGTCACTTTTATTAAATTGCCTTACTAAAATGAAAGTCTTTGTATTAAATTGGAAAAAGTTACTTAAATCATTACAAAGGTGCGGCCATCATTATATACAGAGTAGGCTATATCTTAAACTATTATTTACAACACTAGCTAGAGACAAGAATGTACGGATTCATATTATATAAAATATAATATTGGAGGAATATTATGGGGCTGTTGTGGGCAAGCTGCAGCGTGAGATGGAGAGCATGATGATCAGTAAAATGTGGAATATGATATTCAAAGAATCTTGACTAAGTGGAGTAGGAAGGATATGCACCTGCTGTGGGGGCCGTGGGGCAAACTGCTTTGTTGACCGGAGAAACAGAAGTGCGCATGTCATGCTGTGAGTCAGACTGTTGTGCGCATGCTGTGGCTGCTTCTGCTTTGTCTGTTGAGTGAAGAACTTTTTGGTCAGAAACTACAAGCTGATGAGTCAGCTTAACATAAAATAACTAAAAAATAATTTTGATGAGGCTGGAAGAAATGCATTGCAGCTCACCAAATGTTTCTGCATTATACTGAGTTGGATGTTGTTATTTTGGTTTCATTTCCACTCCTTTCTACTATATATAATTAGTACTCATTGACAAATTATAAAAAACAACTAAAATCATAAAAACACCAAAAAAAAAAAAAAATCATTTTCAAATTTTTGACCTTCTATTCAACCTGAAAAATAGTTCATTTCTTCACTGTTGCTTCCCCCATCATTCTTATTCAACTTCGAGGAACAAGGATTGAGGAAGTTTCAGAATGGACAGAAATCAATGCATGCATTAATTTAAGGGCTCGGTTTTGCATCCGCTTTAAATTGTAATAAAAATTGATTAATTTGAAGAAAAAATAATAAAAAATTTTGGTATGAAAAAGTACTAAAATAATTTTGTTTTATAATAATTTCTTTTATTTGAATAGTAGTAAAAAATAATTAATTTGATATAAAAAAGTAAAAATGTTGAGAGTTGAATTTTTTTTTTTATAAATAGTATACTGTTCTTGCCAAACGGAGCCAAGAAAACAATCGGCGATCACTTTTTACATCACAACTCCTAGAACCTGTTTGCCAAAGGACCGGAAAGGACCTAGAGAAAAGAAAAAATCAACCCCCCTAATTATCTTAAAATCAACTTCAACATTTTTATTTTTTACATCACATCAATCATTTTTTACTTCTATTCAAATAAAAAAATAACTACAAAACAATTTTTTTTTTTTTTTTTTTTTCATACAAAACATTCTTATCTTTTTTCTCACATCAATCAAATCTATTATAATTCCAGTCTACTACCTTTCTCAACTCCTTTGCCAAACACACCCATAGAGTCTCTACGGCTGTGTTTGGCTAAGGACTTGAAAAAAGAAGTGGACCGAAACTGTAGCAAATTTGATTGATGTGAAAAAAAAAAAAAGTAAGAATATTTTATATAAAAAAGTAAAAAAAAATTGTTTTGTAGTAATTTTTTTAATTGAATAATAATAAAAAGTGATTGATGTGATGTAAAAAGTAAAAATATTGAGGTTCATTTTTAGAGAAATTTTTGGGTCTTACACACATAATATCCGGTACGGCCCACTCAAAAACAAATATATGTCAAATCATGTTGAGTCATCCTCTTGCAGCTCGAGTAAGATCTTACACAAGAGTACGTGTAGTGCATTACAACTGACACATTACAGTGGGATCAAGCCACATGTTGCATGGGATCAAGCCCCAAGGTGTCGATCAGTGAGAGGAGATGCTGACAGGTAAGGGATTTGATCACTTATTTTTCTCACAGCATTATGTGATTTTCTCTTTTTTCCTTAAAAACGAGAACTATCCCTTCTCATTCTACTCCAATAAGCTCTCGTGCCTAATTGTTTATGTTATGCAAGTTTGAACACTACCACCATATGACTAGAAACTGTTGGAACATTCTTGATAAAAAGCAATTATCCAAGGATGGCTCATTGAATAGGTCCAATCTTTCACAGATATCATCAACAGGCCCTAGAATGGTCGGTCTCTGCCTCAGTTTTGGTAGAAAGGCAATAAATTTTCCATATGGAGCACTGTTGTGAGAACATGAGCACCATAGAAGTTACCTGCTAAACCATAGAAGGATCACAAAATCGGGCCATCAAGAAATTAACATGACAGTAGAAAAGGATCACAAAATAATAAATATCTAACAATAAGTTATTTTCTTTTGAGGAGATTTTGGAAGCCCTAGAGAGTTAACAATAGGAGAGGGACCAACATCAGTAACTCAAAGTGCAACTTCAATTATTCAACACCGTCTTTTCTTACAATTGAGCCTTGTTGAAACTCTAAACTCTAAGATTATTATTATAGACCCACATGTGTGTAACTAGACTATTCCTTAGATTTATCATATTATGCAAATATAATAAGCAAAAGACAACTGCTTTTCCTTTCAACTTTGGTCATGAAATTAGTTTGAGTTTCTCTTATTTTGCAGATGGTACCCGGTACCCAACATGAGTTAGTTACTTAATCAAATGGAATTCTATAACTTATTATAGCTGCAAAGAAAACTCAATATAGTCATAGATAATAAATAAGTAAAAAATCAAACAGGCAAAAAAAAAAAAAAAAAAAAGGAAAAAAAAAAAGTGCATAACAAAGGAAGTATTGGGGTTATCCCACATCGGTTGTGGAAGGGGTATTAGTTTATAAGTGTGAAAAAAAGTCACACCGCTTGAGCTAGCTTTTTGAACTAGTTTTTGAGGTTGAGAGACTTTTTGAGCTAACTTTTGGAGTTGAAAGAAGCTTAAAACCATCCAACATTGGTATTAGAGTTCACGTTTACCAACAAGTTTCGGTCCAACAGTCCACGAGATAAACGAGTTATTGCTGTTCCGACCTAGGACCCGATGTGTGAGCGAAAAATTATTGAGGTTATCCCACATCGATTGTGGAAAGAGCTAGTAGTCAGTTTATAAGTACCCAACAAAAAGTCCCGCAATTTGAGAACCCAAAAGAAACAAGAGTTCTGAAAACAATTTCCTGCAATACAAATTGCTGAAAACCCTCCGAAAATGTAGCACAGTACCTCAGTGCCCAAAAAAGACTACATTTTTTTTACTAGGTAACAAATACAAATTACAAATTTACATACAATTTTGCCACACCCATATTTCAGTTCAAACAATTGTCCCATTTTGTTTTCATTGTTTGATTGTTAGAATTAACTATCATAAATAGATCAAAGATAGTGAAAAACAGAGATTTGGGGTTGAAAGAAGGGAAAGTGAGAGAGAAGGGATTAGGTGAAGATGAAGAAAGCTCAGTGAAACAAGATACATGTAACTGCTCTTCGTCTCTCTGATTCATGCACTTTCCCACTATCTTTCTTTTTTAAGCGGGGCCACGTCTGGCTATACCGTGTTTACTTATCCTTTACTCAAAAAAACTTTTTTTATTATTATAATTATAACTTTTGTAATATTAGAGCATTTACGTCAAGCTCTCTATTTCTAATACTTTTTTAAAATTTTAATAAAATTTACAAAAAACTTTTCACATCAAACTCTCAATCAAACGTTAAATATAACATTAGCTTTAATTCTTCTTCAAATCTGAAGACTCAAAAAGCAATAACTATTTATTTTTTAATATTATTTTAGTTGATGGGTGACATTTTGATAAATTTTTCACAAGTAGGTAAATTTAATAACAATTACTTTTATTAATAAAAAATAATATTTAATTAAAGTAAAAAAATATTTAAAAAGTTTAATATTTAATAATTTTAAAAAGTAACTCACTATAGCTACCAAAAAAAAAAAAAAAACACATTTTTAAAGTTAAATTTAACTAACTTTGTCAATTTGTAGGACTCACGAGTCACGTCACATGGTCATTTTTAGTTTTGGTAGCTTGCGACATGTAGGAATAAGGAGGAAGGTTCAAAGTGGACAGAAATGTCAAAGTATTCACATCGCTTCACGTGAATGAAGCTGTTAATGAGAAGACAACGGCTCCGTTTGCCAACAGCGCGGAACGGTACTATAGTTAGAATGTTACTGTTTCAGCTACAGTACCATTTTTTTAAAAATTGTATATTTTTTTTCCTTAAAAAAAAAAAAAAAAAAACCCCAGCCCAAAACAGTGTCGTTTTGAGCATTAAAATTATTATTATTATTTTTTCTTAAAAAAAAAAAAAAACACACCCATCAACTAAAATAAGCGATTTTAAAAAACTCACTAACTAAGCGGTTAGCAGTTAGTACGGTTAGCGATTAACGATTACAAAACAGTTAATAAAAACCTCACGAACACACCCCTGTGTTTTAATCTACTTCATTTTTCAAATTCTTTGCAAACACACCCATATTCTTTCTCTTCATCCAATGCTTTGGTCTTTATCTCCTATGAGTACTGATTGGGAGCACGCATCGTGCGTGGCACATCCACGCACGAAAGTGCAAAATTTTTTTTTTTTTTTTGCACGCGGCGTGCCATATATTACATTACTCATATCCTATTATTATTATTATTGTTTTTGTTTTCTTCTGATGCCTTAGTGGAAACTATGTCATATATAATTATGTAGCGCTAATTATCTTCAAATCTGCCTCTTCCGTTGTCTTCATGTGATGCTTTGGGCTTTATCTTCTGCGTTTTCTAAAGCTACCTAGTACTTTTTCAAAAGTAGCCTTTTTTTTCTTCTTCTTCTAATACCTTAGTAGAGGCCACGTCATATGTAATTATGTAGCGCTAATTATCTTCAACCTTGTCCCTCGTGGTAGGGTCAATATATCAGATTCCTCGGGCAATGTATCAGTCCATCGTATGGTTCTCAGCTCTTTGGATGATGAATTGAGTTCCTGGATTCTGTTGTGGAAGCTTAGATTAAATGCTAGGCCAAAGCTTTTTTTTTTTTTTTGGGAATCTCTAACTCAGTTTATCAATAGAAGAAAAAAAATAATAATAAAAAAATTTCATACAATTTCTCTCAAATTCTTCGAATTCAAATGGACTCGCACACCATGAAGGCAGGCGACATACTCATTTGCTCTCTTCTCAAAATATCCCAAGAACACGTGCCACGACTACTTATCTAAAAGTAGTAACTGCAGTAGTATACCCCCCCGCAAACAAGCTATCACGAAGATAAAGACACCTTTAATTCCAAAATCTAAACTCTTTGCCACAAAAAATCGGTTCCTCCAACTTATAACACGTGTCAGATATGCTGAGCGCCAAATAAACCAACTCACATATTCTGCCCCTTTGGCCTGCGGCGAAAAAATGCTATTGCATCAATCCATGGTCCAATTAACTTAATATATGATGCATAAGATGATCGACATTAGTGTGTATTTATTATTTATTCATGTGTATTTTAATTTTTTTTTCAATAAAGATTGAATTTTTCCTTTAATAAGTTATTTTTCTATATGCTTATTTGAGCCAACCAGATTTAGTTACTGAATCAAATGAAATATTTCTATAACATATTATAGCTTAAATGCAAACTCAATCTAGTTCTCCATAATAAATAAGTAAAAAAAAAAAAATCCAACAGGGCAAAAAAAAAAAAAAAAAAAGGTTCATAGCAAAAAGGAAGTCCTGCAATTTGAAAACCCAAAAGAAACAAGAATTTTGAAAACAAATTCCTGCCGTAAAATTCACATTAACTAAAACAATTTCCACGATTGTCTACAACAAAGTAGAAGAAGAAAAAAAAAAATATATATATATATTTCAAATATATTTGATTTTGAAAATATAAAATTTTTCCATGGTTTCACATTCCCGTACAACTTTATTGAAGCAACTCCAATAGGATGCTCATTATTGTGAGCCCACTAGCGATGCCAATCCAGTAACATATCCTATCAGATGCAAACAGGTTCTGGCTAAGCTTTTAATTGAACTTGGATTTTCTGCTAGGGAAATTATTTCAAATTGTCATCCATAAAGGCTAGTAGTTCATTTCTCTAGCAAAATTAATTAATTCATACTTGTTGTTTACCGAAAAACCAAACACATAATACAAAAACATGTATCAGTTAAGGTTATGCAGTCTGCAATGCCGGTTCACCAGTCCAATCAATGGCTGTCCTCTCTGAAAATGCTCTCCCCAAAATCTCAAGTGTTGGAGCTCTGAAGTGGAACGAAAAGAATTCACTTGCATGGTTCTCTAACAATCATGGGTATGCATCGTAGACAGGGTTCACACCATGGAGATGTGGCGGCAAAGTCATTTGCCAAACTGCACTAGCATATAAGACTCCGCAAACCAGTCATCCAACAATCAGGAACAGGGAGGGAGAAGAAATGTAGGCATAGACTCCTACAAGAAGATAAAGATACCTTTTAACTCCAAAATCTAGATTATGCTAATATACCAAGGTTGTAAAACTCACCTTGCTCTACCTAAGATCTACGAGAGCCAATGGCTGCCATGCTTCCTAGATGCTTGTAAACAAATGGATCTCCCAGTTCCATGTCATTTGCTCCATTGGCATGACCTCCACCAGCTCTAATCGATGTGATAGATATTTCCCCTGCCGCTCTGCAACCTTGAAAACTCAAAAGGAGGCATATTAAAGGGCCAATACCAAAATTGCCAGCCAAAGAGAAACATAATAGCATATTTAGTTATGCAAATACCATGGCCACTCAAAATCCAGATCACTATTTCAATCATGATAGGAAATCTCATATTAGGATTGCCATCTGGCCGAACAAGCATCTTGGGAAATCAACACTGCAATCAACAAATACTAAGCATCAAACTATTTTTTCCACCACAATTTTAATGGTGGTAGCCCCAGGAGGTTTGGAGTAAAAAGACTTAATTATCAGGGATATCTCTGACTTCAATAGTTTGCTAATATCTTCACAAAAAAAAAAAAAAGTTGGTCGTAGATATGTAGCTTACCTGAGCCAAAGCTGGAAGGGTTGGTTTACTAGTACTTTCAAGAAACCCACCACAATCAGCAGTGGCAAACATCCTGCACGGAAGGAAAGCGTAACCACTCATCAACACCAATACTGTAAACACGAATAGGATTTGTTAACTCGTTGTTCAAAGCATGCCTACCAATTTGAATATCAATAACAGAATTTATTATGAAATTGTGATATAACAAAACATGATGGCATCCAATGGAAGACCTAATCAGAAAATGAACAAGAAAAATGTGATGTATAGGAGGCAAGAACAATTATTTTCAAGTCTAAAATTGACAATTTACATGAATACTAATACTGAAATCCAATTTGATTTGATGCTTGAAGGCATTATAATATGGTGTCAGGGAAAACGAAAGCAAAACTGTGCCTTTCCTAAGAACCTACAAAAAGATTTCCAGAATTTCCCAGCCAATCGTCCCAAGAGTTAGAGAGACCTCATATAGGACTGAGAATGATGTAGAAATGCATTGTCATGAACCAAAAAGAACTAGTAACTAACCTTCCACCTGGAGATTTTGGAACTTCCAAAGAGTTAAACAAAATCATCCACAACAAAGATTAAACAAACTTTTAATTTGAGAATATGCAATACATAGTCCACGACGGCATTTTTAAGATAGAAACAAACAAGCTCTTCCCATTGATCATGCATCTCTTAGCCTTGGTCAACTGTTTAGTAGCATAGTGCCTGAGGCGATCATCAAAGGAAAATAATATCTCGTTCGCCTGCAAATCCAAGAACAATTACCAATTTGTCATATGCAATCTTAAACTTCCACGGATCTAAGGCGTCTGGTCCATCAATAACTCATAGTGCACCTTCAATTATCCAAGACCAAATTTTCTTACAATTGAGCCTTTGATGAAACTCTAAAATCCAAGATTATTATAGACCCACATGCGTGCTACAGACTATTTGTTGGATTTATCATATTATTCAAATATAATAAGCAGAAGACAACATGTTTTCCCTTCAACTTTGGTCATGAAATTAGTTCGACCTTTTCTTATTTCGCAGATTGTACCCAACAAGAGACAAGAGTTAGTTACAGAATCAAATGGAATTCTATAACTTATTATAGCTTAAAAGCAAACTCTATATAGTTCTACATAATAAATAGGGGTAACTTCACTTAAACTCCTAAATTACCACGCGATTTGAGAAGACCCCCAAATTTCAAAACCTTTCGATTTAAACCCCTAAACTTTTAATTGGATTTAATTTGAACACTTCCGTCAGATTTAATCATTAACTTCCCAAAAAGACAACATTTGTTTTACGCGAGAATAAATACAAATTACATATTTACATACAATTTCGCCATACCCATATTTCACTTCAATCAAATTTTACTCTTTCTTTTTTTTCATCATTTGATAACTATTCAATGAAACTTTCTAAAAAGAGCTTTTTCACACAATGGTCACAAAAAGCAAAAAAAGCAAGTATTTTCCCACAATTTAACAAACCCGACAAGGAAAGCTGACATACCAAATGAATATCGCCATCGATGCCCGTACAATTGGACAAGAAGAAGGAATACCTGGGTTCGCGTGAGATATGGTGGGTTGGATCCTGCGAGCTAGTTGGTTCGACGATGGACCTGAACTCCAGCCTCCAGGGTCCCCACGCAGGTGGAGGCCAGGAGTGGCGTGTACACCATGTGGTTCCGAGGAGACACGCATACGATTCATAGAGTTTGGTGTGGGGGAACTTCATGTGCTGAAAATGGGTTCAGCGCTCTGTTTCTGGGTTTGATGTTGGAGACTCGGATTAGGCTTATGAACCAAGTCATTGTGAGAGTGAACAATGAAAAGTGGAATCTCTGTATCGGAATCATTGAACCAAGCCATAAGAGCTTTTGAAGATGAACAAGGCTTCTGTAATTTTTGGCTTTAGACTCGAGTTCCGTGCTAGATCTTTGAGTAGACGAGTCAAGAGCAGGAGGGGTGGTGAGGAACGAATGCGTGGGAGCAGCTTAAGTCAGGCAGATGCGGTCTGTGAGGGAATTTGAGTGACAGCCAAAAACGGTTTCTCATGCATTTCACCAATTCGCTTTTTTAACAGCCACGACTGTCTGTCTACGAAGAAAAGAAGAACAAAAAATTAATAAAATAATATATCAAAAAAATTAAAATTAATTAATTAAAAGGGGCAGCAAAGGATATGTGGCTACCATATATTTGGGAGGAATTGTGGTCTGAATTTGGTGAGGGATGGCTACAATCGTGAATCCTCCCCACTTTCACTTTCACTTTCAGAGATCTCATCATCATCTGTAACACTTGGCTCAGCGCCATCAAGTACAAAATCAATTCCACTACTCTTCACTTCCACAATTTGCGGATCAACTCCACACATATAAGGTTCGTACCCTTTATGTAGATCGATGGCGACCTCTATTTCATCTCCACTTTTCATCTTAATTCTAGTTGGTGTGTGCCACAAGCCGTCGGACCAAGCCTCCACAATTGCATGTATATGATCTTCAAAGATATCAAACCTTGCTACTCTTGTTCTAGCCCTACATGCTCCCACGTAATACCAATCGTTGGACTGGTCTCTAGAACTTTTATTACATAATCTCCAACTGAACCAACTCCCACAACCCAACGCTGGTGCTTCCTTGCATACTGCATAAACAATGCATAAAAGCACCTTGCTGATTTTACGACCATCCAAAGACGAAGGTACACGGAAAGATACTAAAGAACCCATTGCCTGATGGCTAATCGAATTTGGAATCTCACTTCCGGGAAAGAAAAGGGAATTAAAGTAATCTGCCTTGCGCATCATCTAATTCAAAAAAGTGTTTGCATAAGAAAATGAGAGAGAGAGAAGAGAAGGGAAGAGAGAGAGAAGAGAAAAGAAGAGAGAGAACCTGGAGAACACTTTTCTTAGATTCCGATGATAGATTGTTGCAGCTTCCCATCTTAACGAATTTTGGTACACATCGCAAACTCTCCAAATTTTGAATCTCTACTAGTTTGCGGCAATTATCAAGGGTAAACTTCGACTTCCAATTTCTGTAGTTGTCATCTTCAAAATAGTCTGAGATTCTTTGCACATCAATTCTTTCCAATGATGTGCAGCCATTTGCTCTCAATTCCATTACAGTTCCAGGAAGTGAAATTGATTGAAGACTAGTACACTCACTCAAATCCAATGCTTTTAAGTTAGGAAGGCAGTTGATGAAACTAGGTAGGCTATGAAAATTGTTTCTTGATAATTTCAATATTAGAAGTGAAGATAAACATTCAAATTCAATGCAAAACTCATCTGCAGACAAATTCCGGTTACTGAGATCTAGGCTCTCTAGCTTTGTCAATGAAAATAATTTAGAAGTGGACACCAAACTCGTGCAGTTGGAGCTATTGGGTGATATCTGTGACGAGGATCCCGATAATGCTAAACAACTGAGATTGCTCAAATCACCAAAGGAAGTTGGTAGTTGCTCAATAGCAGTTCCATTTGCTTCAAACTCCCATAAATTCTTCATATTCCCGCATTGTTCCGGTAACTTATCAAGTTCTGAACAGTCAGACAAATAAAGACTTCTAAGATGTTCTAAATTAGAAATGCTACTTGGAAGACTCCTAAGCTTCTTGCACCCACTTAAATCAAGTGAATCAAGATCTTTTAGATGTCCAATGGACTCGTGAATCTCAACCAAACTTGTACAATATGTAAATGCCAGATCGGATAGCAATGAGGTTTCTGAGAACTCTGGTGATTTGATGAGATATTCACATCCCACAACACTTAAATATTTGAGATTCTTCAAAAGGATAAAGGAGGATGGTAGTTGCTTAATAGCAGTGTGCCCCACTTCCAATCTTTTTAAAGCCGTCATATTCCCCAAATGCTCTGGTAACTCTTCAACTTTATAGCACCCCCTCAAGTTAAGAATTTCTAGAGATTCCAAGTTAGAAATACTACTTGGAAGGTTCCTAAGCTTATTACAACCAGTTAAATTCAAGTGAGAAAGTCTTTTTAGAAATCCAATGGACTCGTTAATCTCAACCAACCTTGTACAACCTTCGAGTATCAGTGTCTTTAGATGTGAGGCTCGTAAAAACTTTGGTGATTCAATGAGACATTCACATCCACGAAATGATAAAGTTTCAAGATTTCTCAAATCGAGGAATGAGGTCGGTAGTCGCTTAATGACAGTGTTCTCCATATACAACTTCGTTAAAGCTGTCATATTCCCCAATCGTTTTGGCAACTTCGCAAGACTAGAGCATTCAGACAAGTTAAGAGTTTTAAGAGATTTTAAGTTAGAAATACTACTTGGAAGATTCCTAAGCCTCTTACATCCTTGTAAATTTAGAAAAACAAATCCGGTTTGAAGTCCAATAGACTCGTGAATCTCAACCAAGCTTGTACAACCTTCAAGATTCATACTCGTTAGATGTGGGGTTGCTAAGAAGTTTGGAAGGTCCTTGAGGCTTGTGCAACCCTTAAGTATTAATTTCTCCAGTTGTGGGACTTGTGAGAAGTCTGGTGATATAGTGAGAGATTTGGAATTGCTGAGATTAAGGACCTTCAATTTGTCGAATATCTGTACAACATATAAATAAATAAATAAAAAGAAGAAAAAATTCTTGTTAGTTATAGATTCAACATTAAAATAGTGAAAAAAGCACTGTAAGATTTGTTATACTTTGTTCGTCTCCCAAACTTGTTCGAGATTACTGTGCTGCATGTCAAGAATAACTAGGTTCACTAGCTGAAAATCTTGTGGTAGAGATTTCAGAAGACACTTATGCCAACAAAGCCATTTTAACTCTTTAGAGAGATGTTCATAGGATCCCATGAGATCTACATCATTGATTTGGAGCAATCTCAAATTCACCATATTTGTAAATGCATTAGTTTTAAAATGTCCAGGGAGATTTAAGATAAGACCCTCCACTGTCTCCGAACCCTGGCAAAATAAATGGTTGGATTAGCAACGACTGCAACGCACATCTTCATTTTTGTCTTAAGCTATAATAACTGTGAATTAAAGTAGGCCTATATATTCTCACCATAATTTAAAAAACAAAACTAAAGTGAATTGAACATGATTAGAATTGCTTAAAACGCAATTGCATACCATTTAATGTTGTAAACTATTTGACGAGTTTTTGAGAAGTTCTGAATTTAAAGTTCGATTCAATATTCAAGCTATGAAGCATGATTGGAAAAAAGGCAATCTCTCATGCATACCTACATCACACTATATTATGTACATGTGTATGTGCAAGTGTTTATATACATAAATGCTGTCTTTATATTTGATAAGTAAAAATGCATATGCCTCTATGTTATTTTTTTTTTTTTTGTAAGTAACAATGAATATGCCTCATTTTTATTTTAAGTACAAATGCATATGCCTCTTACCAAATGATTGCTTAGTACTTTTAAGACATCCTCGTGAAACCATAACCTACTGCGTTTTCCTGGATTATTGGGACATCCTTCACGAACAATTTCTCTCCCCATATCTCGAATTAGAGTATGCATCTTCAACTTCTTTTGGTGATCAATTGTCACAAGTGACCTCTGAATGAGAATAGGGATACCAATCCCGGGATAGAAATTACAACCATCAAGTATTTTGAAAGCATATTCTTCGTCCATACCGACAAAGAAACATGCAATATCAAGGAATATGTACTGTGTAAACCTATCCAGTGAATCAAAACTAATTCTAAGTATTTTTTGCAACCCTTCATGAGTAGTTCTTTGCAATTTTATCAATTCACTTTTCCATTCAACAATGCCTCTTCGTTTTAGAAATGAACCCAAAACAACAAGAGCTAAAGGAAGTCCTTCAGCATAATTCGCAAATTCAATCGAAAGCTCTTTAAAATCTCCTTCTGGATTGGGCATCCCAAAGGCATGCAAACTGAACAATCGAAGAGACTCCCAAGAACTCAATTCTCTGACCTTATATTTTTTCTCTACTCCCAACTTGCTTAGCAATTGTTCATCTTTAGTTGTTACAATGATTCTACTTCCCGGACCAAACCATTGCTTTTTGACTAATGTGTTTAGTTTTTCAAAGTCATCCACATCATCAAGAATAACAAGAACTTTTTTGTGATGAAGACTTTCCTCAATCAATATGATTCCTTTATTAACATTGTCAATCTTCAAAGTTGTTTTCAAGATATCGTTAAGAAGTTGTTCTTGTAACTGAACAAGGCCATTGGGCTTTTCTGCACTTTCTTTAATGCTTGAAAGAAAACTACTTCCTTCAAAAGCAAAAGATATTTTGTTGTACACAGCATTTGCTATGGTTGTTTTACCAATTCCACTCAACCCATAGATACCCACAATGTGAACATCACTTGTTCCAAGATCTAATAGAGCTTCCATATTTTCAACATGAGAATCTATTCCTACTGGATGCTCAGCAACATGCAGGCAAGCAGGGTTTACTATACACAATACATCTTCAACAATGAATTTAATGAATCTTGATTCATACCTGATTATCACGATTCAAATGGAAAATAGAACAATAAATTAGACACAAGGAAAGAACAAGAAACAAAAAGATGTAATCATCCCAGAGACTAGCTAAGATGCCATAGCAAGCATCTAAGTTATATCAAATTCATTAAGAATATCAATCAAGTATATTTTATGATATGCCATAAAATATTTTTATTTTATTGTCATGGACAAAGCCATTAACCATTTTATAGAGAGTAAAACGATTTAGCCATCCACAGTACATGTGGATCCCATCCCCATGAATTTGTAGCACGAAAAGTTAATAAGTGGAGTTAAATAACACATGACAAGCGTCACAAGCCCATCTTTATGTTATGATTGACAAAACAAGTACCCATACCACCGGACAGGAAAAAAAAAATGATGAATTAACAGGGTGTAGAATAGAATTGAATACATAGGGTTATTTTCCCTCTTTTTTTTTTTTTTTTTTTGTTTGGATGTTTAAGATAATTGAAGAAATCTATTTAAAGGAGTAACATTATTCGACTTTTAAATTCTCTCTTTTTTATCGTTTTTTTTATTAGTTGGAGGGTGAAGAGACATTTCTCTCATTTTATTGTTTGGATTTCGCTCTTTAATTTGAGGAGTGTGATTGATTCCTCATGATCAGGATCTATTCAATTACTGAAAATATCATTTGCGAATTATAAGGCGTACCAGTTTCATGTTTCAAGGAATAAAAAGACATGAAGTAGAAGATGCAAGTCTCTGAATTTCCAAATCGTGAAAGACAATTACAAATGACAAAGAAAAACTGCAAAACGTAAGCCATTGGCATTTCGTTGCAAATGACAAAAAATTCTCGATGTCCCCCTGACAAAAATACCCTTAATAAAAAAACTCTTTTTTTACAAAAAAAAGGGAGTAGAAACTTTTGAAACAAAAAGAAAAAAAAGAAAAAAAAGGCAATATTATTTTTTCGAATGTACAAGGATACTTGTCTTTTTGACAAAGATATAAGGTTATTTTTGTCTTTTTGATGCATTTGGAGACATCGACAATTTTTGGTATTTTGGAAAAACATTGTTCAAATTGAAAGTTTAGAAGGATATAGCCATTTGGATAATAGTTTGATGGCCTTTCTCTTTTTTTTTCAATTTTTTTGACGAAAATTTAAAAGAAAAGGGAAAAAAATGCATAAAAAGTACAAGAGTCCATAGCATTACCCATTTGCAAGGCTTTGGAGATCCCAACCAGAACAATTCCCAGCTTCAGTAAGAGCTTCCCTCCACCTTTGCACCCTCTTCTTATCGGTATGAAGCCGCTCATGCCTAGCAAAAGCATCAGCGAAAATTTCGGACTGTTTTCGAACAACCGAGGGGTCCACATGATAAAATACCGGAAGAAGAACGTGGCCTACGGTTTTTCTACACTCCACAATCTCTGCAAGCTCATCAAGGCACCACCTGGAAGAAGCATAGTCTTTGGAGAACACCACAATAGAAATCTTTGATCTACGAATTGCATTTTGTAGTTCGGTAGAGACGGTCTTTCCTCTTTGAAGCTCTTCATCATCTCGGAAGGTACGAATTCCAACTTGCACCAAGGCAGAGTAGAGGTGATCAATGAAGTTCTTGCGAGTATCTTCACCTCTGAAACTCAGGAAGACGTCGTGGTCCCAACCAGATTGAGAAGATGACGAGGTGCTTCCGGTGGTTGAGTTTGATTGGACTGAAAAAGGAGACAAACTCGGCAAGTTAAGAGGAGGATATTTATGCAAAGTAAATTGAAAAATGAGAAAGATCATTTACTAAACATAAATATAAATACAAATTATTTTTATGATAATTCATTATTTTTCTTCGTCATTTCTTTTTGGATCCTCCAAGCAAAGTTACACGCTACTAAAGAGGACACGATGATGATGATTCAGTGGCATCTGCACTTAATTCCTCTAACATTAATATTGAAACAAGGCAAGCAGAAAGAGAAGAGAGTTGGATTGTGGTTTAAGTTAGAAAGTCTAAAGTTAAACCATATCATCCATTAAATGCGTAAATTATATATATATATATATATATATATATATATATATATATAGGATTTGAGTTTTATTACATGCTTGAAAACGTACCGTCTTCGTTTGCGCCTTCGACGACGAGAACCTTGCGAGGTTCGTTTTGGTCCTCGGATTCTGGCTCCCGCTTCCGCTTGAAGCATCGTCGTATGACACTGATGAATTGGTCCATGGGTGGTTTGGTGGAGAGGGATGGCGGGGAAGTTTTCAAAAGAAATCGTGGTTTGGTGGGTAAGAGTGGTGGACAATTGAGAAATGTAAGGATGTCAACAAAATGGGTTTAACGCTCAGTTTCTGGGTTTGATGTTTGATGTCCGAGACTTGGATTTAGATTTCTGGGTAACGAAAAACAGAGATTTTGGGTTGAGAGGAGGGAAAGTGAGAGAGAGAGAGAGAGAGAGAAAGGATTAGCTGAAGATGAAGATGATCAAGATAACTCCGCGAAATTTCTACGATCTTTCTCTTTTGTTTTAGTTTTTAGATAACTTAGATCTTACTAGCTTTGTCGGTGGCCGGTGATAACTGATTGCGAGTATTTTTTTATTTTTTATTTTTTTGTATTTTGTTTTGTGCTTTTCCGGCGTTTAAGTCGAGGACCAATAATTGAGTGGGAGGAGTTACTTTCACCGTTTGAATAGTTTGATCTGAAGGTTTATCTCTTACCATGGTTAAATAAATTTTTTTAAAAATTTGATTATTCATATCTAATATTTAGTCTATTTGGAATAAAACAACAAAAAATTATAGACAACAACAAAAATCAAAAAAAAAAAAAAAAAAAAAAAATCATTTTCAAAATTTTGACCTTCCATTCAACCTGAAAAATAATTTCATTTCTTCACTGTTACTTCTCCCATCATCCTTATTCAGCTTTGGAGCGGAAATCTTTACTGTTTGGTGTGCTTTTCATGGGCAATTAATCTTTACTATTCAGCTGTTTGGATGATGCGTAGTCCATACAAACAACCTTACGTTGAACTTGAAAAATAATTCATTTCTTCCCCGTTGTTTCTCCTATCCCGTTTCAACTTGTAGGAAAAAAGAGGAAGTTTCACGATGTACAGAAATTTCAAAGTATTTACATGAGTCTTCACGTCAATAAAGCTGCTCATGAGATGATGAGAAGACTAGTCTTCTTTCTCTTCATAGGCTGCATCCAACTTGGAGTGGAATCTTTACTGTTTTGGTGATGCTTTCGAAGGGCAATTTTTATTGTTGACGCTCAAAAGTGTATTGTTACATAATCACTTTGTTAAACAGTAAACGTACCTGACTTGCTTAGCAAGCATCATCAGCTACTAAAAAAGCAACAGGGTAGCAGTGGAAACGTGGAATATGTCATGGATTGGACCAATGGCAACAGTTTTTCATTCCTTTTTTTTAAGTGTAAGGTACAATTTTTTTTTTTTTTTCTATCAAAATATATTTTATAATTACTTTTTTTTATTTTTCTTTATACTCTTAAAATATTACTCTTTTACAAAATTTAAATTTCTTATTTACCTTTATTTTTTTATAAAATCTTAACACAATCTTAAAAAAATAACAAAAAATTAAAAAAAATGTTTATTTTAAATTAATGTGTAAGAAATCACTTTTAGTTCCTTACACATTGGGAAACACTGTAGAAATTATTGAAGGTCAATTAAATGTAAGAAATCTAATGTGAATTGGTTTTAAATTTTTTTGAAATTTTTCTTAAATATAAAAAAGATAATGGCCTATAAGACATCTACTATTAGTGCTCTTAAGGGCTCAGAAATATTGCGTCAATTTTCAATAAGTTAGTTTGAAACCTTTTACTCTCTACAACTTTCTCAAACATTGTGATGAGGTGGTGTTAGACAAACAACACCAAGCATCACCATACCGTTTATCTCATTTTTTAAAAAAATTAACAAAAAAATATTTTTATTTTTTATATCACATTATTCACTTTTTACTATTATTTTAAATAAAAATATCACTAAAAAACAAAATTTTATCACTTTTTAATACTATTTGTTTACTTTTCTATATTAATTATTATAATGATGCTGGAGAAAATTGACAAAATTATTATTTTTAATTATGCATGTGTGTTTTAATTTTCTTTTTTAATAAGGATTAGGTTTTCCTTTTTCCATTATGATTATATTTTCCTTCTTTAATAAGGATTAGATTTTTCATTTCCTATTAGGATTTGTTTCATTTTCCAATTATGTTTGCTTTTCATTTTCCTTGTTAATTTAAGATGTGCCTATCTTATATAAAGGCATCTAGTATTTGTTATTTTTTAAAATTTAGTTTATACTATCAAATAAATTTAAGTATTTAAGAGTTATTTATCTGTTTGCTTATTTGAGGCACTTAGTGATTTTCTCTTCCCTATTTATTATTTTCCCTCTTCATAAATTTCATTTCCTATCTTTAATTCTTAGTTTCTGTTATTTTTATACGCCGTCAGAACAATCTTAGTTCTACCCGGCAACAGATAAGAAAATTACACAAAAGTCCAAAGTCTATTACACTTCCATCCGTTTCAACTGTTACCAAAGTTCATTCCACAAGCTCACTTTCTAAGTGTTACAAAAATGAATAGTCTCATTTAATGTGGTTATTTAATACACATGTAAGAATGTCTTTATTTTATTTTTTATTTTTTTAACATGTCCACACAAATAAAGGGGGAAGAGGGATTCGAACTAGTAACCTCCGCTTCATTAGGCGTGGTCCATAGCCAATTGAGCTACCCTTGTAAGACAAGAATATCTTTATTTAAATGAATGGAGAAGTCTCCAATGTATGAAGTGTGAATCAAATTTTTTTTTTTTTTGTAAATCAGAGTTTGTTTGAGTTCTATGTCGAGATTCATAAAACTCGTAGAACCTTGAGTTCAAACATTGAACATTTTAAAGTTTGTAATTAACATCAATCATATAACAGACGATGTTTCCACTTGGCCAAAAAAATTTGGTACGAAGACGAAGACGAAGCCTCTCATCATTTATTCATTTTGAGAAAGAGAAAATTTACGTACTTCTTAAACTACCATTCAATTGACAATGTTCTATTCAAACTATCAAAAATTGTCAATGTTTTCCAATAACAAAATTACCCTTAGTAAAATAAAAACAAAAATACTAAAACTTTTAGAAAAACCTTTTTTTTTTAAAAAAAATCATTTTTATAAGAAAAAAATTAAAAAATTTCGGGTTTTTTATAAAAATTGAAAATTTTATTTTATTTTTTAAAAAAAATTTAACTAACAATTTCCATTTTTAAAAATTAAAAATTTTTGTTTAAATTTTTATTTTCACTTTTCAAAAAACCTTCTTTTTTTTTTTTTTTTTTTTTGAATTTATAGGCGTATTTTGTCTTATTGAGAAATATATAGGGGCATTTGCTAGTTTTGGGGAGACATTGACAATGTTTTGAAAAACATTGTCACAATTAAAATTTAAAGATTGTATTATCAATTGTGTGATAGTTTGAGGAAGGTTTATTGACTTTAACCTTTGAGAAATGCTAGAGTGTTTATTCATTTTGTTCTCTAATTGTTTTTTCATCCTCCTTTAAAAAAATAATAATAATTATTGGATTTTCCTTCATTTGTACTATTTTATTTAAATATATATTTTTAATGATTTTTTATTCTTTCTTTGAGATTAAATTTGTAAGAGCATTCATATCAGCCTCATTAAATATTACTCTCTAAAATAATCAAAAGTACATTTTCTCTATTTCAATAACTCACATTTTTAGACCACTCACAGCAGTCTCACTATTTTAACTATCAATTTTCACTATTCAATTTAAGTATTTTTTTTCAAATACTTCTTATATATATATAAAGTTTGTAATTAACATCAATCGGATAACAGACGATGTTTCCACTTGGCCAAAAAATTTTGGCACCCACTTTTCGGTATAACAATGATAATACGTTGTTAAATCACCATTTATTCATTTTGAGACGAAGACGAAGACGAAGCTTCTCATCATTTATTCATTTTGAGAAAGAGAAAATTCACGTACTTCTCAAATTTTCATTCAATTGACAATGTTATTTTCAAACTATTAAAAATTGTCAATGTTCTCTAATGACGAAACCCTTAGTAAAATAAAAATAAAATACTAAAACTTCTAGAAAGACCTAAAACTAACAAAAAAAAAAAAATCATTTTTATAAGAAAAAAATTAAAAATTTCATTTTATTTTAAAAAAAAAATTAACTAACAATTTCTGTTTAAAAAAAATAAAAAAATTTTGTTTAAATTTTTATTTTCACTTTTAAAACACCAAAAAAAAAAAAAAATCATTTTCAAATTTTTGACCTTCTATTCAACCTGAAAAATAATTCATTTCTTCACTGTTGCTTCTCCCATCATCCTTATTCAACTTCGAGGAACAAAGATCGAGGAAGTTTCAGAATGGACAGAAATCAATGCATGCATTAATTTAAGGGCTCCGTTTGCATCCGCTTTAAATTGTAATAAAAATTGATTAATATATAAAAATAATAATAATAATAATAAATTTTGGTATGAAAAAGTATTGATATAATTTTGTTTTATAGTAATTTCTTTTATTTAAATCGTAGTAAAAAATAATTAATTTGATGTAAAAATAAAAATGTTGAGAGTTATTTTTTTTTTTGATAAATAGTATATTGTTCTTGCCAAACGGAGCCAAGAAAACAATCGGCAATCACTTTTTACATCACAACTCTTACAACCTGTTATATATATATATATATCAACCCTACTAATTATCTTAAAATCAACATCAACATTTTTATTTTTTACATCACATCAATCATTTTTTATTATTATTCAAATAAAAAAATAATTACAAAACTTTTTTTTCCATTTTTTCATACAAAATATTTTTATCTTTTTT
The DNA here is from genome assembly GCA_016403345.1 of Corylus heterophylla. NCBI lineage: Eukaryota > Viridiplantae > Streptophyta > Magnoliopsida > Fagales > Betulaceae > Corylus > Corylus heterophylla. Next base: position 1,688,329 of record CM028148.1, on the reverse strand, counting down.
CATATCAATTAAATTTGTTATAGTTCTAGTTCACTACCTTTTTCAAGTTCTTTGCCAAACACACCCATAGAGTTTCTAAGGCTGTGTTTAGTAAAGAACTTTAAAAAAGAAGTGGATCAAAACTGTAATAGACTTGATTGATGTGAGAAAAAAAAAATTAAAAATATTTTGTATAAAAAAGATCAGAATGTTAATTAATGCATTCTAGTGAGTTGGCTGTTGTTATTTTTAACGAAAATAACAGGATGCAATGCTCACAAACACATCCACTCCATTTTATTATTATTATATATATATATATATATATATATATATATATATATATATATATATATATATATAAGTACATCGATCTTAGACAAATTCCAGAAAACAACAACAAAAATCATAAAAATATAAATAATAATAATAATAATTAATTTCTCAAATTTTTGACCTTATATTCAACTTGAAAAATAATTCATTTCTTCCCCGTTGTTTTTCCCATTTTCCTCGGAATGGACAGAAATTTCAAAGTATTCACATGAGCCACCGATAGAGCTTACTTCTAGCTTTACTGTTTGAATGATGCATTATGCATATATAGGAACAAAAATTGGGAGAAGATTCTTTCCATTTCATTTAAAATGGAGGGAATCCATTTAGTTGTTTTAAGAAAGTATTTTTGTCCAAATATAAAATAGAGAGTCTAAAATGACCAAATTGCCCCTAAAAGCAACTAATTTGTTATTTTCCAATTCATTTGAAATTAAGAGGATTTAAGTTCCAAAAATTGGGCCCGCCCAACCGCCATCATAGCATAGCTTTGAATCATTCTATCCAAGATCCACCATGTGTTACACAAACCTTTTCTTTTCTTCCACTATTTGCATACAAACAACAATTATTTGCCAAAAAAAAAAAAAAAAAAGAAGTATTTGCCCAATTTTATTTTTTTAAATTTTAAAGGTTCTTAACCTGCTGAATTTATAAGAGAATGCTAAGTGCTTTCCTAATATTTTTCTTGTGTCCTCATAATTTTAAGTAGATATTATTTTATAAAAAAACAAAAAGACAATTGCTCTTACGGCTTTATGGTCATTCAATTAAATGTTCAATCAATGCGTAAAAGGAGTATTTAAGGCTTGGCCTCCATTTCAAATTCCCTATGTATCTTTTGGTTAGTGGCTTAGTGCATTTAGAATGGTAAAATTGTTTAAATTTTTTTGAGATTAAAATTTTTAGACGATACTACCCTTCTAAATGCACTAACTAAAGGAAATTGAGAAAATTTGAAATTTTTTAAGATTTTTTCCTCCTTTGTAAGACTATATATTTCTCCCATATTAATTAAAAAAACCATAGAAAAAGCACATAATGAATTTATAGACTGATTTAAACAAAATTCTTTCTCACTTAATTTAGAGAAAAGTAGGCTGAACTCTGGGAGATTGAGGTTAATTGTCTTCACGTGAATAAAGCTGTTGATGAGTAGATTACTCCTTTCCTTTTCTTCTGATGCCTTAGTGGACGCCACGTCATATGTAGGTATGTAGCACTAATCTCATTGAACAACTTCAGTTGGACTCTGGCAATTTCCTCCCTGGAAAAGGATCACCTCCATTGAATGTTGAGATTGATAAAATTTGTAATGATCTGGAATGAGAGGCGAGTAGTTATTAATTGTTCGTTATTTATCTTAAAAGCGATTAGTAAAAAGTCGCTAACCACTAATAGTTATTGAGTTTTTTAAAATTGCTTACCGCCTTTGTTATATAATAATAATAATAATACTTATAACTGATCAGTTATATATATATATATATATATATATAATGATAAACTTCTTGACGTGGGCATGTCTGTTTGTCTATACCTCGTTTGTTTTTCTTTTATTCGAAGAAACTCTTTTATTTTAACTTTTGTAAAAGCTCCACTAAACTTGTTTTTTGGTTATTTTTGTGAGCTAAATCACTATAAATCACAAAAAAACATTTCTCAACAGCCTTACCAAATTGAATTTTTTGTTCGAGAAAAAATTGAAAAAAAAATGGAGAAGTCTTTTGAAAAAGGGAAAACCTGCTATGCGGTCTGTCTGCAAAAGCTAAGTTTTGCAGCAACCAATAGAAGAGCTACACCTATGCTAGATACAATTAATATAATAGGAGCAAAAACACTGGAATAAAAACACTTAATATAACCATTTTTTTTATCTTATTCATCCCTAACACAACCTAAAGACACGCCCCTGACCTTCTTCCTTCTTTCTCCCTTCTTCCTTCTCTTCCTCATTCTTTGCCGAACCAGAGAACCAAAGGAAACCCATTGAGGTTGAGGCTTGATTTTTGTTTCTATGCTTCTTCTTCCCCGAAACACACATCAAACATTTTTTTTCCTCTTCTTCTCTTTCTCTTCCATTCATCTTTTTTTCCTCTTTTCGCTGGACCCGAATCCCGCGCCGGTTGGCGATAAAACCAGCTGTCTCGCCAATCCCCCGCAGGTCTCGCAATCCATCCTCACGGTTCGCCGAACCATGCCCTTGATCGCCGGAAACAGAAGATGTCAAGAGTATGAAAACAGAGGAGGAAAATGCAAAAATGCAGTTGCTAACAGAAGATACTCAGTCATATTCATTGGCTTTGGAGTGTGGCTGTTTTGCTGAAAACCAGACAAACCAGTCTTGCTGGGCGTTCGCCAGACCCACGGCCCCGTGGGTCTGGCTAGACCCATTCATGTGCGCCGCAAATTCGAAACCCATGAACGAAAATTCCAGAGAGGGAGAGACGTTTTTTTTTTAAAGAAATGTTCAAATGAAAAAGGTTGGAATGGTGTTTCAGAAAGAGATGTACTCATCTACAGAAAGGGAGGGAGAGACGTTCCGACGAAAGAGATGGTGTTTCAGAGAGAAGAGGAAGAAAACAGGAAGAGTATTTTCGATTTATTAAAGAGACAGAAGAATTTATTAGGTGTTTCAGTTATATTATGTATTTGTGCAATAAGGTGACGTGTCAATCAACCATTGGGTGCTGCAAAAGGTTGGAAATGCAGACCGACCGCATAGTAGGGGCTCCCTTTGAAAAATACTAACGAGTGAATGTGGAAAGTTGATTTATTGGCGGGAAAAAAGATGCTCATCGTCAACAGCTGGGTCATGCACACAATTATAATTAATTAGAGATAACTTTAGAATAATCAGAAAAATAGGCTGAGCTCCTAAACACGCGTATGGGGATTGAGGTTGTCTTCACGTGAATCACTCTTCATCCGATGCTCTGTTTTTTCTAAAGCTACATGTCTTTCTTCTGCTTTTTCTAAACTTTTTTTTTTTTTTTCTATTAAAAAAAATTTCTTACGATACCTTAGTGGAGGCCACGTCATATGTAATTATGTAGCGCTAATCAATAATTATGTTCAATCTTCCTCTTCTTTCTCTTCATCTGACTTGTCTTCTGCTTTTTTAAAGCTACCTCGTCTTCTTCTTCATTTTCAAAAGTAGCTTTTTTTTTTTTTTTTTAATGCCTTAGAGCATTCCCAATGGAAGAGCCAAATGTTACTTTTATCTAGAATAGCTCTTCAAATGTTCAAAAAACCTCCCACATTGGATGAGCCAAAAATATATGTAAAATAGATATTTGATTAGAAGAGCTAAAAAAAAAGTTAAATGTAACAGCACTTTTTAAGGGAGCCATTTTATTTCTCTCTCTTGCTTTATCTTTTTCCCAAGTCTTTTCCCACCTATTTTTTAGAAATATAGCTAATCGGATGTGTAGACACTTAAAAATGGCTTAAGTAAACTAGATAAAAGTGAGTTTTGAAGAGTCATTTTACATAAAAATATGGCTCTTCCATTGGGAATGCTCTTAGTGGAGGCTACGGCATATATTATGTAGCGCTAATTATGTTCAATTTTCTCCTTGTGGTAGGGTTTATATATCAAATTAATAATAAATTTTCACTATTTAGAGCATCCACAGCAGCTTCATTATTTTAACTATCAATTTTTACTATTAATTTAATTTAATTTTTTTAAATACTTATTTTATATATATATATATTTTACTTTTTAAAAAATATGAAAAAAGAGTGAAAAATTACATTATTTTTTATTTATTTGATGAGCGAATAAAATGACAAGGCTGAAAATAAAAAGTTAGTCACTTTTATTAAATTGCCTTACTAAAATGAAAGTTTTTGTATTAAATTGGAAGAAGTTACTTAAATCATTTACAAAGGTGCGGCCATCATTATATACACGGTAGGCTATATGTTAAACTATTATTTACAACACTAGCTAGAGACAATAATGTATGGATTCATATTATATAAAATATAATATTGGAGGAATATTATGGGGCTGTTGTGGGCAAGCTGCAGCGTGAGGTGGAGAGCATGATGATCAATAAAATGTGGAATATGATATTCAAAAAATCTTGACTAAGTGGAGTAGGAAGGATAAGCACATGCTGTGGGGGCCGTGGGGCAAACTGCTTTGTTGACCGGAGAAACAGAAGTGCGCATGTCATGCTGTGAGGCAGACTGTTGTGCGCATGCTGTGGCTGCTTCTGCTGTGTCTGTTGAGTGAAGAACTTTTTGGTCAGAAACTACAAGCTGATGAGTCAGCTTAACATAAAATAACTACAAAATAATTTTGATGAGGCTGGAAGAAATGCATTGCAGCTCACCAAATATTTCTGCATTATACTGAGTTTGGATGTTGTTATTTTGGTTTCATTTCCACTCTTTCTACTATATAAGTACTCATTGACAAATTATAAACAACAACTAAAATCATAAAAACACCAAAAAAAAAAATCATTTTCAAATTTTTGACCTTCTATTCAACCTGAAAAATAATTCATTTCTTCACTGTTACTTCTCCCGTCATCCTTATTCAACTTTGAGGAAGTAAACAGAATTGATAGAAATCAATGCATGCATTAATTTAAGGGCTCCGTTTTGCATCGGCTTTAAATTGTAATAAAATTTGATTAATATAAAAATTAAAAAAAAAAATTGGTATGAAAAAGTACTGAAATAATTTTGTTTTATAGTAGTTTTTTTTATTTGAATAGTATTAAAAAATAATTAATTTAATATAAAAAGTAAAAATGTTGAGAGTTGAATTTTTTTATAAATAGTATACTGTTCTTGCCAAATGGAGCCAAGAAAACAATTGGCGATCACTTTTTACATCACAACTCCTAGAACCTGTTTGCCAAAGGACCCAGAGAAAAAAAAAAATAAAAAAAAATCAACCTCACTAATTATCTTAAAATCAACCTCAACATTTTTTATTTTTGACATCACATCAATCATTTTTTACTACTATTCAAATAAAAAAATAACTACAAAACAATTTTTTTTTTTTTTTCCATTTTTTCATACAAAACATTTTTATCTTTTTTCTCATATCAATCAAATCTGTTATAGTTCTAGTCTACTACATTTCTCAAGTCCTTTGCTAAACACACTCATAGAGTCCCTAAGGTTGTGTTTGACAAAGAACTTAAAAAAAGAACTGGACTAAAACTGTAGTAGAATTGATTGATATAAAAAAAAAAAAAAAAAAAAGAATTTTGTATAAAAAAGATAAGAATGTTAATGCGTTCTAGTGAGTTGGTAATTGTTATTTTTAACGAAAATAACAGGATGCAATGCTCACAAACACATCCACTCCTTTATATATATATATAAAAGTACATCGATCTTAGACAAATTCCAGAAAACAACAACAAAAATCATAAAAATACAAATAATAATAATAATAATAATAATAATTAATTTCTCAAATTTTTGACCTTATATTCAACTTGAAAAATAATTCATTTCTTCCCCGTTGTTTCTCCCATTTTCCTCGGAATGGACAGAAATTTCAAAGTATTCACATGAGCCACCGATAAAGCATACTTCTAGCTTTACTGTTTGAATGATGCATTATGCATATATATATATATATATAGGAACAAAAATTGGGAGAAGGATTCTCTCCATTTCATTTGAAATGGAAGGGATCAATTTAGTTGTTTTAAGAGGATATTTTTGTCCAAATAAAAAATAGTCTAAAAATGACCAAATTGCTCCTAAAAACAACTAATTTGTTCTTTTTCAATTCATTTGAAATGGAGAGGATCCAAGTACCAAAAATTGGGCCTGCCCAACCGCCATCATAGCATAGCTTTGAAACATTCTATCCAAGATCCACCATGTGTTACACAAACCTTTTCTTTTCTTCCACTATTTGCATACAAACAACAATTATTTGCAAAAAAGAAGAAGAAAGTATTTGCCCTAATTTTTTTTAAAAATTTTTTAAAGGTTCTTAAGTTGCTGAATTTATAGGATAATGCTAAGTGCTCTCCTTGTATTCTTCTTGTGTCCTCCTAATTTTAGGTGGATATTATTTTATAAAAAAACAAAAAGACAATTGCTCTTACGACTTTATGGTCATTCAACAAAACGTTAAATCAATGCGTAAGCGGAGTATTTAAGTCTGGGGCTTTCAGATGTTTAATCGCTAACCACTGATTGAGTTTTTTAAAACTGTTTACCGCCTTTGTTATTTAATAATAATAATAATAATAATAATATTTATATTTATAACTTGATCAATTTTTATATATATATATATATCTTGATGTGGGCCGTGTCTGTTTGTCTATACCTCATTTGTTTTTCTTTTAATCGAAGAAACTCTTTTATTTTAACTTTTGTAAAAGCTTTACTAAACTTGTTTTTTTGGTTATTTTTGTGAGCTAAATCACTAGAAATTACAAAAAACATTTCTCAACAGCCTTACCAAAATAACAATTTTAGTTTGGTGAATGACTATTCACTTACCAAACGAATTAAAAATAATATAAATTTTTTGTTCAAAAAAAATTGAAAAAAAAATGGAGAAGTCTTTTGAAAAATACTAACGAGTGAATGTGAAAAGTTGATTTATTGGCAGGAAAAAAGATGCTCATCGTCAACAGCTGGGTCGTGCACACAATTATAATTAATTAGAGATAACTTTAGAATAATAGGCTGAGCTCCTAAACACGCTTCTGGGGGATTGAGGTTGTCTTCACGTGAATTACTCTTCGTCCGATGCTCTGCTTTTTCTAAAGCTACCTTGCCTTTCTTTTGCTTTTTTTTTTTTTTTTTTAAATATTTTCTTACGATGCCTTAGCGGAGGCCACATCATATGTAATTATGTAGCGTTAATTAATAATTATGTTCAATCTTCCTCTTCTTTTTCTTCATCCAACGTTGTCTTCTGCTTTTTCTAAAGCTACCTTGTCTTCTTATTCATTTTCAAAAGTAGCTTTTTTTTTTTTTAATGCCTCAGTGGAGGCTACATCATATGTAATTATGCAGCGCTAATTATGTTCAGTCTTCCCCTTGTGGTAGGGTCGATATATCAGATTAATAATCGGGCAATTTGGCCATCGTGTGGTTCAGATCTTTGGATGATGAATGAGAAACAAATCCTATTGCTATCCAAGGTCCACGATCATGTGTTTTAGAATCTATTACCATTGTTTGCATTTAGTGATAACAAATTGAGTAATTATATTTAGTAGATTAATATATAAGTGTTATAAATTAGATGGTATGACAGTAAGAATTAATTTTTATATTAATACTTTTTTTTTTTAATAAGTGTTGATTCAAGTGCTGTCTTTTATTATAATTTGTATAAAAACCTATTAAATAACATTATTCTAAGGAATTATCACATTGCATCTTACCTTCAACTATACTCACTGAACAGCTCGAGCTGAACTTCATCAATTTCCCCCATCGAAAAAGGATCACCTCCATTAAATGTCGAGACTAATAAAACTCGTAGAGGTCCAAGTTCAAGCATATTGGAACTTTTTCTGTATGTAATTAGCAATAATCAGATAATGGACAATGTTTTCACTTGACCAAAAATTTTTGGTATTCACTTTTCGAAAACAGATAATTTTAATTAAATATTTTAACAACCGGTGAAGTCTTCAATATTACAGATGGGGCGCAACCAAGGGAGAGAGAGAGAGAGAGTTCCATATTTATGGATTACTTGTTGGCTCATAAACAAGTAGATGAACCCCACACTTGTTCACCACACACGTCTTCAAATCGGCGCTGGAAATATCAAAGGACACCTCAATTTCGTCTTTCCATAACAACTCCATTTCTCTGCCTGGACTTACGAGCATCAACACATTGTCTCTTCTTATAAGATGCCACTGAACTAAAAAGAAATGATCTGACTTGTTTGCAAAATAGGAAGCAGTTGCAGGCACAATAACCTGTCGGTAGCCTCTACTTTTATTATCAACAGTCGCCGAAATTTTTATCAACCGATCCGATTCATCCTCCTTTGCATAAACAGCACAAATAAATAATATGTAAACTGCATCCCCTGAAAGTGAAGGTACATGATCAGATGATATTGAAGGAACATCAAACGATATTGAAGATCCAATTCTCTGATGGTGAACCAATTTGGAACTTCACTACCAGGGAGGAAAGTGAAACGAACACAATCATGCTTGGTCGTCGGAAGCTATATCCAAAAAAAAAAAAAAAAAAATCAAAATCACATCATTGACACAGAGAGAGAGAGAGAGAGAGAGAGAGAGAAACAAACCTTGAGAAGACTGGTCCTAAAATCAGATGACAGATTGTAGCAGCCAAACAAATTAAAGACTCCACCAGAATCCAAAGGAAAGCCCTGAATCTCAACAAGTTTGCAGCAGTCCACAAGGAAAAGTAAGCTTATTTTTGAACCTGGCAAAATCGACAGTCTTTCCATTGATGAGCAGCCAAATGCAAGTAGGCTCACTACATTTACGGGGAGTCCTGAAATTGACTCAAGAGATATACAGTGATTTAATGTCAAAATTTTCAATTTTGGAAGGCGACTGATGGAATAAAGTAGGTTGCGGAAGTTGTTGTATGATAAATCCAAAAACTGGAGTGAATATAATCTCGCAAGATCAATGGCAATATCATCTTCAGACAAATTGCTGTTACTGAGAACTAGTTTTCCCAAATAAAAAAATCCAGAAACAGAAGCTCGCAGCAAACTTTTTGGTGATATCCACGACGAGAAACTTGACAACCAAGATTGAGGGAATCGACCTGTAGATCCCGAAAAGTGAAGTCTTTCGAGAGATTCTAAGTTAAAAATGCTTCTTGGAAGATTCCGAAGGTTATTGCATTCATTTAAATTCAGCAAAACAAGATGTTTTAGATGTCCAATAGACACATGAAGTTCAACCAAGTTTATGCAACCTTCAAGAATTAGCATCTCCAGACGTGGGACTCTTAAGAAATTGGGTGATTTGATGAGATTTTTGGAATAACTGAGATTAAGAACTTTCAACTTGCTGAGTACCTATGAAAGAGAAAACAATTATATTTAAACAAGAAAAAACACAGGTGTTGTGAGTGATATATTTAACATCAAAGGAGGACTAGAATGCTTAGTATGTCATACTCTGTTGTCGTTCCAGATTTGTTTGACATTACCATGCTCCATGTCAAAAACAATAAGGTTCTCTAGATGAAAATTGAGTGGTAGAAATTTAAGAGGGCATTGATTCCAACAAAGCCATCTTAAGTCTTTCGGAAGATGTTCGTAACATCCTGTCAAAGATACTGCATTGATTTGGAGCAATCTCAGATTCTTCATCTTTGCAAATGCTTCAGTTTTCAAATGTTTATCTCCAAGTGCAGGCAAATTTAGAATGAGACCTTGCACTTTATCCGATCCCTAGCAAAATAGATAGTTTGATTACCAACACATCTCCTCAGCTTGTGTAAAGCTAAAACACCTTCGAATTGGAAACAAAAAAACACAAGATGATTTAGATATGACTGCTTAAGAATTGATCGATCGTGTACCTTTTTTAATGTTGTACGATATTAGTTTACTTAATTTAGAAAATTTTGGATTTAAGATCATACAGAAATGTTGATATATTATTTGAATTATAGTGCATGCTTGGCAAAAAAAAAAAAAAAAACTCATGTATACCTACATATATAACACATATATCATGCATCTATGTATGTGCACATGGCTATATATATAGAGATAAAAATTGCGTACCATATGTTTGTTGAATACATTTAACACATCATCATGAAACCACAACCTGGTATGCTTTCCTAGACGATCATGTGACTTTTCTCGAACAATCTCTCTCGCCATATCTCGAATAAGGTCATGCATCCTCAACTTCATTTCAATATCAATTGTCACAAGGGACCTCTGAATGAGAATACTAATACCGCTATCAGGAAAAAAATCACAACCATCAAGTATTTTGATGGCATGATCTTTTTTCATACCGATAAAGAAGCATGCAATATCAAGGAATATCTCCTTTGTAGGACGGTCTAGTGATTCATAGCTTAATCGAAGTATTTTTTGAATCTTCTCATGAGGATTTTTTTTGCAATTTTTTTAATTCACATTCCCATTCAGAAACAGTACTTTTTCCTTTTAGAATTGAACTCAAAACCTCAAGAGCTAATGGATGTCCTTTTGCATGGTCCACTGCATCAATCGAAAGCTTCAAGTAACCATTTGTTGGATGGTCTATCTTGAAGGTATGAAGTGGAAAAAGTCGAAGAGACTCACTACAATTCAATTTTTCAACCTTATATTTTTTTATCTACTCCAAGTAGCGTAAGTAACTGTTCATCTCTAGTTGTTGCAATTATTCTACTTCCTGGACCAAGCCATTCGGAGTTCCTAGCAGCTAATGCTTGTAATTGTTTCATGTCATCTGCATCATCCAAAACAATAAGAACTTTTTTGCCCGTAATTCTCTTCTTAATCAAGATTTTTCCCTTATCAACATTACAAAAGTCAAAATTCTTCGTTTTAAAGATATCGGAAAGAAGTTGTTTTTGTAAATAAACTAAACCATTAAGTTGTGTTGAACCATCAGATTGTCTTGAAGCTTCTTTAATGTTTAAAAGACAACTGCTTCCTTCAAATCTATCACATATCTGATTATAGACAGCTTTTGCTAATGTCGTTTTACCAATTCCACCCGATCCGTAGATGCCCACAATGGAAACGATGTCATGTGTTTCAAGATCTAATAAATCTTCCATCTCTTTAACACGAGAATCTATTCCGATTGGATGAATGGCAACTTCCATGCGAGTAGGGTTCACTATACGTAAAACTTCATTAACAATCTTCTTGATGAATCTTGATTCATACCTGATTATTATGATTCAAATGAAAATTAGAACAATATTATGGTAAGCTCAAGGAAAGAAAATTGTGAGTCATTAGGTACCAAAAATATGTTGTTATCATCCCAGTCATTTGATGCTGAGATGTCATGCCAAGCCTCTTAAGTAATATCAAATTTATTAAGAAAATCATTGAAGTATATATATTTGTACATAATTTCTTGTCCTACGTACCCAATTTTTTTTTTCTTTTTTACATGGACGAAGCCCTTCACCGCACGTACGTTTTATGGAAAGTATGGTAAACATATCATATTCCTGTCAATTGTATGACATTTTATCTTAAAGGCAAGACTCAAAATAATTCTAGAACTGAGATCCCTCTCAGAAGCATCATCTTTATATACTAAGTAGACTTACCCACCGAACAGAAAGAAATTGATGTTTATTGTTCTCAATTCTAAAAAGTTATAACCCAAAAAACAGTAATTTGAAGACACCGGCCATTAGGTTAGGTATATATTAACAACGTACGTAGCCCGCCCATGTTCTTAGATATCTCTAGCTTTAACAGTTTGCCAAGAAGATTACTAATATCTTCATAACAAAAGCTGTTCATAGATAAGTAACTTACCTGAGCAAAAGCTGGAAGGGTTGGTTTTCCAGTACTTTCAAGAAACCCATTGCAATCACCAATGGAAAACACATCCTACATGGAAGGAACAAGTAACCACTTGTCAACACCAATCCTAACACGAATAGTAACATATTATAATGCCTATGCTGTTTTCAAAGCATGCCTACCAATTTAAATATGAATTAGAAAAACATGCAGAGCAAAAAAGCAAAAATGAACCAATTTACTATGGAAATATGATATAACAAAACATTATGGTGTCCAATGGAAAATCTAATCAGAAAAATAGGAGGCAAGACTAAAATTGACAAAATTTAGCTAAATATTGTACAAGTACTGAAATCCAACTTGATTGATGCTTGAAGACATTATAACAAAGGGGGAAGGGGGGAACAAAAGCAAATCCTGTCTTTCCTAAGAACCTACAAAAAGTTTTCAAAAGCTGCATAGAGATTTCCAGAATTTCCCAGCAAATTGTTCCAAGAGTTGGAGAGAGGTTGTTGATATATTTCGGACAATCTTTTCCAGAATAGGAAATTTCCCCCTTCAAAACGGTTTAACTACAAGTATGAATTGCTCAAAAAGCCTCATATATATGGGACTGAGAATGATGTAGAAATGCATTGTTATGAGCCAAAAAGAACTAGTACTGACCTTCCACCGGGAGATTTTGGAAGTTCCAGAGAGTTAACAAGAGGAAAGGGACCAACACCCCTAGAGCACACTAACAGGCCCATATGGAACCTCTGTGCCATCATTAAGAATTAACTTCTAAGCTTTAAGATCCTTGACAATCCCACGGAAAGACAAACTCCTGATTGAAAGGATCTACTAAATGAACAATTTTGGGGATGTGGGAGGGTGGGGGGTTGTTAATAATTCCAATGTCCACAAGTTCCCTTCAGAGAAAAATAGTTCCTTTTGGATTTTACCTTGTCATGTGCCTCTGCCTTTTCTAATTGGTCTAGCTCTTGAGTTTGTGTATATTGCTCATAAACTTTTGTATGACATGAGCTCATTTTTTGCTTTCCTGCTCACTCTCTCTCTCTCTCTCTCTCTCTCTCTCATGTGTATATTCTATGCCATTAAAGGATGACATTCTGGAAGACCCAGCAATCGAGCCTGAGAAGGATATGTACATGTTGAAGGTGGACCCAGAAGATGCACCGAGTGTACCAGAGTAAGTTTTCCTTTCAAGTTCTCCACTTGACCCCTCTATTGATGCATATGCTATTTTATAATTTTCCTTTCCCATGCCATAATTCCCTGTAGATATGTTGAAATCGGGGTAAAATCGGGTCTTCCCGTTTCAGTCAACGGGAAGAGGCTTTCTCCGGCATCTCTACTTGCTGAACTCAACAAGATTGGTGGGAGGCATGGAATTGGCCGAGTTGACATGGTTGAAAACTGACTTGTTGGTATGAAAAGCCGTGGAGTGTATGAAACTCCAGGTGGGACAATCCTCTTCACCGCTATACGAGAGTTGGAGTCTTTAACTATTGATCGAGAAACCATGCAAGTTAAAGATTCACTTGCTCTCAAATATGCAGAGCTAGTGTATGCAGGCACATAGTTTGACCCACTCCGCAAGTCATTGGATGCATTCATGGGGAAGATTACTGGGTCCACGACAGGTTCAGTTGAACTCAAACTATACAAAGGTCCGTAACAGGCCGAAGTAGCCCCTGTAGCCTCTACAGGAAAGATATCTCTTCTTTTGAAGACAGCTGGATCTATGATCAGGCTGATGCTGCTGGGTTTATACGGCTTTATGGTCTTCCAATGAAGGTTCGATCAATGCTTAAGCAGGGTATCTAAGGCTTGGCCTCCTTTGATTTGTCTTTCTGATTAGCAATCCATTTGGATTAGTTTAACAATTGGTATTAGGTTCTTAGGATTTACCAACTATTTAGTTTTCCTTCTTGTGTCCTGCTTTAGTTTTCTAGTTTGTTTTGTGATTGATTTGGACAACAATGGAAACCTTATTTATTCTTCTTTTTTGGACTTGGTTGTTCTATACTTCTGGTGGTGCACATCTAGCACATCTATTATTGAAGCAGCTCCAATAGAGATGACAATCAAATAATATATCCTATCAGATGCAAACAGGTTCTGGCTTTTAATTGAACTAGGATTTTCTGCTAGGGAAATTATTTCAATTTGTCATCCAAAAAAGCTAATTCATTTCTCTAGCAAAATTAATTAATTCATACTTGTTATTTACCGAAAACCGAACACATAATACAAAAACATGAATAAGTTAAGGTTATGCAGTCTGCAATGCCGGTTCACCAGTCCAATCAATGGCTGTCCTCTCTGAAAATGCTCTCCCCAAATCTCGAGTGGAACGAAAAGAATTCACTTGCATGGTTCTATAAAACAGGACAAACAATCATGGAAACGTGCCAGACCACATTAGTATATAGACCCAGCAAACCAGTCATCCAACTATCAGGAACAGGGAGGGAGAAGAAATGTAGGCATAGACTCCTACAAGAAGATAAAAATACCTTTAACTCCAAAATCTAGATTATGCTAATGTAACAACCAAACACGAAGGTTGTAAAACTCACCTTGCTCTGACTAAGATCTACAAGAGCCTTGTATCTGCCAATGGTTGCCATGCTTCCTAGATGTTTGTAAACAAATGGATCTCCCAGTTCCATGTCATTTGCTCCATTGGCATGACCTCCACCAACTCTAATAGATGTGATAGATATTTCCCTTGTCGCTCTGCAACCTTGAAAACTCAAAAGGAGGCATATTAAAGAGCCAATACCAAAATTGCCAGCCAAAGAGAAACATAATAGCATATTTAGTTATGTACAAACCATGGCCACTCAAAATCCAGATCACTATTTCAATCATGATTGGAAATCTCATATTAGGATTGCCGTCTGGCCGAACAAGCATCTTGGGAAATCAACACTGCCATCAAAAGATATTAAGCATCAAACTATTTTTTCCACCACATTTTAATGGGGGTAGCCCCTTGAGGTTTGGAGTAAAAAGACTTGACTCAGTCCCTAATTTAAAATAACAGAAGTTATCCTGTCTTAGTAATAAGATTGACCTTCCAAAACGCGAGGTGGGATGTTATTGATATTATTGATTCATGAAATATGCAAATAACACAAATCTGCAATTATCAGGGATATCATTGCTAATATCTTCACACAAAAAAAAAGTTGGTCGTAGATATTGAAAAACGCTATGCCGACTCCAAAAACTTGTTTATCACAATTTATGCGGAATTAATATTATGTAGCAATAAACAATTCAATCACCCAAAATATATAAAGCAATAAAGAGGCAGATACAGATATTTTGGTTACGAAGAGGAAACCTTTTAGAAACCGATCTAAAAGTAAAACCTCTCCGGGGCAGCCAAACCCAGGAAATCACTATCAAAAGATTATCCAGAGATTACAGACACTAGGAACACTTACAACCCTTTGCAAGACTTTGGCTCTGTAAGATCGACAAGCCTACAACTCATTTCCTTGCTCACAATCTTCTTCAACGTGATTCTCCTTTACCGGACCCTTCCGATAGACTTCTCAATCGTAGATTTATCAAAGGAATAACTAAAACTCTAAGAGATTCAATTTAACGCTCACCACATATGATCTCTCTTAGCACAGCCTCCGACGAACTCTCTGGGGGTGAAAATTCATACTTCCCTCTTCTATAATGATGTATATATACCCCCGACAAAACCCTAGACCTAATCCACTTAAAATCACGATCTTGGGCCTAAAACTTACGGGGTGTCCGGACATGTTAATGGGCGGTCCGGACACGGCTTTGCGGAGCAAGATTTTAGTTTCTGGAAATGAGGTCCGAACCCAGGGAATTGCGGTCCGGACCCGGCCTGTCCAGTCTTGATCAACAGCTCCGATCGATGGGCGTTTGTGGTCCGATTGAGCTGAAATTTTGCATGGACGTTCATAACACATGAATCTACATTATGAACGGTGGATATTGGATTCTAAGCATTTCATATCAGTGTTTGAGCCTATAAACAGTAGCCTCTGTATTTTGAAACTGAATTAAGCCAACACAAGAACTAACAAACTCCCCCTTTGGCAATTCAGTGACAAAACCAAAATGCCGAGCCAATCCCAATCCCATCATCATCATCTCCCCATATTTACTCCCCCTTTTTGTCACATAATGACAAAAGATCTTCATATTTCCTGAAACACTTCACAAAATATATCAAGGCATACGTGAAACAGGAATACAGAAATAAAACTCATGATCACAAAAAAATGATGTAGAATGCAAGATCATGAACACACATCACCAAAAACTCCCCCTCAACATATGACTCAATAATCAACAAGAAACTAAAAAATGCAAAACATGTTTCTCCCCCTCAAAAGTCAAATGAACACAAATGATAATACATCAAGGACTCATGTATTGCACAATGAATATCCCAAACATGCTCCAAATATACAAAACATACATGAGACTAGAAATGGCTAGAAACTCATATTGCTTAACCCAAGCTAAGAAAATGTTCCATTCAACCCATGCTTGTGTGGTGTGTGGGTAAGCCATCCAAAGAGAAAAATTTTCAACTTACAAAATGAGGAGAAAGTTTCACCACCATGAGGTTTTGACAAGTATATCAAATCAAAAGTCAAACCTTATCATACTAGGGCCTAGCCACTCTCATCCTATACATTTCTCTTTGTAAAACATTTTGCACAAGTTTGACACAGTGAAATAAATTCCTTTTGGAATATGATCTTTTGATTTTATTTGTTTCACTATTTTGTTTATTTTTCTCTTTGAGAAAGTGTCCTTAAACTTTTGGTGCTTACCACAAAAGAGAAAGCAGGAATTTTTAAGCCCTAGGTTCAACTAGCATATGGTCAATTTGAAAAATATTACTAGTCAAAAACCTCATATGGTTACCTAACAGACCTCACAAATAAAGTGAAGCAAAAACTCAATTTAAGCTTAAATGTGCACAAGAGATAAAGCATAGGCAAAATGTACCACATAAGCTCAGGCTTTAGGTAACCACAAAAACAAGTTCATTGACACAAATTTTCATCTCATGCATATTAAGAACATTCCAAGATGTAAGGAATTAAATCCATAAAAAGCAATATGAGAAATTAATGGACTATCTAGGTGCATAAGACAAAAGAAAGAAAAAGAAACAATCAAAGTAACATATTTTTGTCTTTTTGAAATTTTTCACAAAAGAAATGCACACAAAAGAAAAACAAATGCAAAACAAAGAAAAATGCATTGCAAAACAAAACAACATGCTTGAATTGAGATTACAACAAGCAAGATATGAATGCCCTTTAGCATTAAACTTTCATCACATCTTATAGGTCCCACTACAAAATAATGATTTGGTTTAATAACTATTTCTAGGTCTTCACAAGACATTACACATTCCTGAACATTTGATTAGCAAGTAGACAAAAATTTTGGTGGTTCGCACACAATATCTCATCTATAAGCTTTTCAAAGATCATGATATATGAATTTCTTAAAAAATCCTTTATGAATATGCCTCAAAACATGAATCTCAAAACAATCATGTATATACTTTTCATACAGAAAGTGTAACAACAAAAACAATGCAGTGCATAAACAACAAAGCAAAAACAAAAAAAATGCAAAGCAAAGAAAAATAACACGCTCTATGATATTCAAAAATAAGCAAAACAATCAATCCTATGCATGTTATTGACTCACCTAACTTTAGGTGAGATCACTACCACTCCCCCTCAATGGGTGAATGGTATAATCCTTCTTAACCCAAACCTTCTTGAATAAAGGTGTAGAGACGTGAACATTTTCAAACTTGTCTACTCTAGACACACCTCCCATCATCATTACCAAACCCTCATAATCTTTCCTAGAAACAGAATTTTTATTTTTATGCACATGAGGTTTCAATTTAAAACAGTTGGGTCGAATGTGACCGACTTTTCCACAATGATGACAAGTAGGAATAAACCTTTTAGGAGGTAGATTCCTAGGATGAGGGACGACTCTATATATGGGGTAAGATACACAAGGTTCAATATGAATTTTCTTAACTTTCTTACCTTGTGATGTCGAGGCAGCTGCTGTTTTTCTTTTAACCAAAGAGTCTTTCACTTTTTCTGATTTAACAAATATTATCTCGGAAGTAGAATCATTGTTAGAAGACAAAGCAACATGACAATCAAAACTTAACTCAGATTTATCACAATCAGAATTTTGAGTATGTAACATATTCTCAAGGGAATTTCTAGAGAATTTTTCCAATTGAGTTTTTGACTCTTTTAATTTATTCTCTAACAAATCAACTTTAGAACATAAAACAGAATTTTCAGATTTTAAAGAATTAATTAAAGCATGTGATTCAGACAATTTAGTAACAATAGATTCATTCACATGTTTAAGATCTTGAAACTCCCCCAAACAATTTGTGTATTGATGTTTCAAAAGAATGAATTTTTTCAACAAATTGTTGAAGGAGTTTATAAGATCATATTCCCCTTGAGAAGTATTCATAGCAAATAGGGGTCAACAGATCTCACTCAAGAATTTAATCCAAACAGAGTGAACCCGCTCTGATACCAATTGAAAAACGCTATGCCGACTCTAAAAACTTGTTTATCACAATTTATGCGAAATTAATATTATGTAGCAATAAACAATTCAATCACCCAAAATATATAAAGCAATAAAGAGGCAGACACAGATATTTTGGTTACGAAGAGGAAACCTTTTAGAAACCGATTTAAAAGCAAAACCTCTCCGGGGCAGTCAAACCCAGGAAATCACTATCAAAAGATTATTCAGAGATTACAGACACTAGGAACACTTACAACCCTTTGCAAGACCTTGGCTCTGTAAGATCGACAAGCCTACAACTCATCTCCTTGCTCACAATCTTCTTCAACGTGATTCTCCTTTACCGGACCCTTCCGATAGACTTCTCAATCGTAGATTTATCAAAGGAATAACTAAAACTCTAAGAGATTCAATTTAACGCTCACCACATATGATCTCTCTTAGCACAGCCTCCGACGAACTCTCTGGGGGTAAAAATTCATACTTCTCTCTTCTATAATGATGTATATATACTCCCGACAAAACCCTAGACCTAACCCACTTAAAATCACGTTCTTGGGCCTAAAACTTACGGGGTGTCCGGACATGTTAATGGGTGGTCCGGACACGGCTTTGCGGAGCAAGATTTTAGTTTCTGGAAATGAGGTCCGGACCCAGGGAATTGCGGTCCGGACCCGGCCTGTCCAGTCTTGATCAACAGCTTCAATCGATGGGCGTTTGTGGTCCGATTGAGCTGAAATTTTGCATGGACGTTCATAACATATGAATCTACATTATGAACGGTGGAGATTGGATTCCGAGCACTCTATATTAGTGTTTGAGCTCGTAAACAGTAACCTCTGTATTTTGGAACTGAATTAAGCCAACACAAGAACTAACAGATATGTAGCTTATCTGAGCCAAAGCTGGAAGGGTTGGTTTTCCAGTACTTTGAAGAAACCCACTGCAATCACCAGTGGCAAACACATCCTGCACGGAAGGAAAGCGTAACCACTCATCAACACCAATCCTGTAAACACGAATACGATTTGTTAACTCTTTGTAATGCCTAAGCTTTTTTCAAAGCATGCCTACCAATTTGAATATGAATAACAGAATAAGATAAACATGTAGAGCAAAAAAAAGCGAAAATGAACCAATTTATTATAAATTGTGACATACAAAACATTATGGCATCCAATGGAAAACCCAATTGTCACAAGAGTTAGAGAGACCTCATATGGGACTGAGAATGATGTAGAAATGCATTTTCATGAACCAAAAAGAACTCGCAACTAACCCGACAATCCCACGGACAAGACGAACTCTTGACTGAGAAACTACTAAATGAAAATTTAATAGATCCATAACTAAAATATGCGCTTGTGTGTGTGTGTGGGGATCGGTGGGGTTGGTTTTGGAGTAGTTGTACAATATCCCAATTGTTGCTAGTGAGAGGTGTCTTACATATCCTTAGGAGAAGCCCCAAGTTCCTTTCAGAGAAAAATGGTTCCTTTTAGATTTTGCCTTTTCGACAACGTAATCTTCCACAACAAAGATTAGACTAAAACTTTAAATTCAGAATATGCAATACATAATCCACAACAACATTTTTACGATAGACACAAGCAAGTTCTTACCATTAATCATGCATCCCTTACTTTTGTCAACTGTTTAGTAGCTTTGTGTCCAAGGCGATCATCAAAGGAAGATAATATCTCGTTTGCCTGTGAATCCAAGACCAATTTACTCAACATTTCCTTGAAACATGTTTTGCAAGTCTGCAATGGTTTTTTTGTCACAACAACAATTCTAATGATGTCTCAAAGCAAATACAGATCCTTTTTCAAGCGAAGTGATTGTGTGGATAGCAATAACTCTAGGGAAAACAATTTAAAGGAAGAGTAATTCTATTTAATATACTTATGTACAATTCTCACACAACTAGGATGACGTGGCAACAAAGACTTTCTTTTTTTCAAGTGCTGATTTTTACTGCCAAGTGCGAAGTCATCAAGTTGTATGGCTATGCCTCCAAGGCAATTACCAATTTGTCGTATGCAATCTTAAACTTCCACGGATCCAAGGTGTCCGGTCCATCAGTAACTCACACTGCACCTTCAATTATCCAAGACCAAATTTTCTTACAATTGAGCCTTTGATGAAACTCAAAACTCCAAGATTATTATAGATCCACATATGTGTAACTAGACTATTCATTAGATTTATCATATTATTAAGCAAAAGACAACTGCTTTTCCTTTCAACTTCGGTCATGAAATTAGTTCAACTTTTTCTTGTTTCGCAAATTGTAGTACCCAACAAGAGACAAAAGTTAGTTACTGAATGAAATGGAATTCTATCACTTATTATAGCTTAAAACCAAACTCAATATAGTTCAACATAATAAATAAGTAAAAATGAAAGATAATAGCTTCCATTCCAAAGTGGATAATAAATAACTAACTTTGTTTCTACTCCCAGGCCCGAGTAGTCATTGGTAGCTTCGGTGCTCAAGCACGCAGGAGAAGCCATTGAAAATGGGTTCAGCGCTCTGTTTCCGGGTTTGATGCTGGAGACTGGGATCAGGCTTCTGAACCAAGCCATCTGTAGTTTTTGGCCTTGGCTCGAGTTCCCTGCTAGACTTGAGTGGATCGGTGGTGAGGAACGAATGCGTGGCAGCAGCTTAAGGCAGACAGATGCGGTCTGTGAGGGAATTTGAGTGACAGCAGGAAACGGTTTCTCATACATTTGATTGATTTTTTTTTAATTTTTTTTTTAAAATAAAATAAATTAAATAGGTGCCACGTGTCAACATTTGATTGATCCACATGGACTTCCATTAATCAATTAATGGTCAACTGACAGAATGACTAATTTGGTCTATTATCAAAACTACAGGAACTTCCTGTAATAAAAATCAAACCATAAAAAGAAAAAAATAAAGTTATAAAATTCAGGGATATTTAGCATTTAACCCTTTTTTTTAATTATTTTATTATTTTTTTAATTGAATAAATAAGAAGGAAACTCGACTTGCTTAGCATCATCGGCAACTAAAAGCAACTGTGGAGGTTAGCAGTGGAACTGTGGAATCAATGCAAGCATTAAGGGCTCCGTTGCGCAACGGCTTTAAATTGTAAGCAAAAATTGATTAATATGAAGAAAAATAATAATAAAAATGTTTGGTATGAAAAAATACTTAAATAATCTTGTTTTATAATAATTTTTTTATTTAAATAGTAGTGAAAAATAATTAATGTGATGTAAAAAGTAAAAATATTGAGAATTTTTTTTTTTTTTTTTGATAAATAGTATAAACAATCGTCTATCAATTTTACATCACAACTCCTAGAACTTGTTTGCCAAAGGACCGGAAAGGACTCAAAAAAAAAATAAAAATCAACCCCACTAATCATTTCAAAATTAATCCCAACATTTTTATGTTTTACATCACATCAATAACTTTTTTACTACTATTCAAATAAAAAAATCACTACAAAACAAATTTTTTTTCCCACTTTTTAATACAAAATATTCTTATCTTTTTTCTCACGCCAATCAAATATGTTATAGTTCTACCACTACCTTTCTCAAGTCCTTTGCCAAACACACCCATAGAGTCCCTACGGCTGTGTTTGGCAAAGGACTTAAAAAAAGAAGTGGACCAGAACTATAGTAAATTTGATTAATGTGAAAAAAAAAAAAAAAAGTTGTTTTGAAGAGAATTTTTTATTTGAATAGTAATAAAAAATAATTTATATAATGTAAAAAGTAAAAATGTTATAATTGATTTTGAGATGAATTTTTTGGGTCTTTGGGCCTACTCAAAAAATATATATATATATGTCAAATCATGTTAAATCATCCTTGTAGCTCGAGTAAGATCTTACACAAGAGTATGTGTAGTGCATTACAAGTAGGGATGTAAACGAGTCGAGTTTGAGCGAGCTTCCCTTGTTCAGGCTTGGCTTATTTAAATTTTACTCGAACTCAAGAACAACTCAAAAAAATCGAGCTCGAGCTCATAATAAGTCGAGCCGAGCCAACTCATTTAATTTTTTTTTTTAATAAATTTAAATTTCAAGTACTCTTAAACGACTCAAAAAGCCAGCTTGCATATGAGCATTTGCTTAACCTGGGTAGCCGAGTATGGAGCCTGAGTCAATATAGCAAGGCATTTGGTTTTGAAGAGAGAGGATATGCATTATTTTATAAATGAGCAAACTTAGGGATTTGTGTTTTTTTAGCGATGTGGGACAAGTAAACATGTTGTATTCAGACTGCAGTGGGACAACGCCTCCAACAAAAAAATATTTTTTCAATGTCTCTCTCTCAATCTCCCTCACCAGTTACAGCGTATCTTCCACCCCAACTCTCATTTCTCATTCTCTCACTCTCGCTCACAACTTCACCCGACTGGCAGTGATCCAAAGTGTTTGAGTCTGTTTGATTATTTAATAGTTCATGCCTTTCACAATTCTCCTCGGTAGTTTCTGCTTCATTCTTCTTCGTTTCATTTGGATCCTTATTGAATCTGTGTCTTTTTAATGATTGCTCTCTCTCTGATCATGAAGGATCTTAAATTTTTCATTTTCTAATGCTTAAACATAAATGCAATTTTAAAATGTTAATAATTATGAGATTTATAATTAATTATGTGTTAGTTAGTGTGTGTGTATATATATGTGTGTATATATATACACACACACACTAAGTAACACATAATTAATTATAAATCTCATAATTATTAAAATCTTAAAATTGCATTTATACAAGCTTGCTTACGAGCTTAATCGAGTCGAACCGAGTTTGTTTCGTTTAATATTCGAGTTAGGATTTGTGTTCACGAAAAGTTTCATTTAATAATCGAGTCGAGCATAAACCGAACTTATACAAGCTGATTCCGAGCTTGCTCGCAAACGAATTGCTCGCTTAACACCCTTAATTACAAGTGCGACATTAGAGTGGGATCAATAAATCATTACTCTACAACCACATGTTGCATGGGATCAAGCCCCAAGATGTCGATAAGTGAGAGGAGATGCTCACGGTCACAGGTAAGGGATTTGATCACTTATTTTTCTCACAGTATTATGTGATTTTCTCTTTTTTCCTTAAACACGAGAACTATCCCTTCTCATTCTTCGATCCTTCTCCAATAAGCTCTCGTGCCTAATTGTTTATGTTATGCAAGTTTGAACACTACCACCATCTGACTGAAACTGTTGGAACATTTATGATATGAAGCAACTGTCCAAGGACGGCTCATTGAATAGGTCCAATCTTTCACAGATATCAAGAATATCTTATCAACAGGCCCTAGAATGGTCAGTCTCCGCCTCAGTTTTGGTAGAAAGGCAATAAATTTTCCCTATAGAGCACTGGTGTGAGAACAGAAGCACCATAGAAGTTACCTTCTAAACCGTAGAACGATCACAAAATCGGGCCATCAAGAAACATGCATGACAGTGGAAAGGATCACAAAATAATAAATATCTACCAAGAAGTTATTTTCTTTTGAGGAGATTTAGGAAGCTCTAGAGAGTTAACAAGAGGAGAGGGACCAACATCAGTAACTCACAGAGCAACTTCAAGTATTCAACACCATCTTTTCTTACAATTGAGCCTTTGTTGAAACTAAGATTATTATTATGGACCCACATGGTAATAAATACAAATTACAAATTTACATACAATTTTGCCACACCCATATTTCAGTTCAAACAATTGTCCCTTTTTTTTTTTCATCATTTGATTGTTAGAATTAACCATTATAAATAGATCAAAGATGGTGAAAAACAGAGATTTGGGGTTGAAAGAAGGGAAAGTGAGAGAGACACGATACATGTAACTGCTCTCCATCTCCCTTATTCATGCACTTTCCTTCTATATTTCTTCACGTGGGCCACGTCTGTCTGTCTGTCTCTACCGCGTTTACTTATCTTTTACTCGAAGAAACTTTTTTATTATAACTTTTGTAATATTAACGAGTGAATCTGTGAATACTTTTGTCAATTTGTAGGACTGACGTAGTCATTTTCAGTTTTGGTAGCTTGCGAACTTCACATGTAGGAATAAGGAGGAAGTTTCAGAGTGGACAGAAATGTCGAAGTATTCACATCTCTTCACGTGAATGAAGCTGTTAATGAGAAGACTACTAGTCTTCTTTCTCTTCATCCCATGCTTTGGATGCCTTTTAGTGAAGGCCACCTCATCTGTAGCGCTAATTATCTTCAGACTTCTTCCTCTTGTGGTTGGGTCAAGTCAACATATCCGATAAAGACTACATATATTCAGCTGTGTGTTGTTTGATGATGCTTTCCTCGGGCAATCTGACCGTTGGATGATGCATAGAATCAACAATGGTGGACAATAACCTCGCTTCTTGTGCTAACTATTTGCATAGACAACACAATTATTTGCAACCGATGATTCGAGTTTTCCTTAGATTCAAGTAGATGGCTCAAGTACTAGTCAAGTGGTAAAGACTTTGGTTTCTTTAACAAGGTGAAAGATTGCGTAATAAGAGTAAATAGGATTGGCTGTGACCATCTCATCTATTGATTGGTTCAATAATTGGACTTTTTTTATACGTATGCAACCTTTGAGCTTCAATATTTACACCTATTGGGTATCAACTTCAAATATGGTGATTTGTAGCAGCAGTAAGAATTAGGAGGGGGTTTAAGAATAAACAGAATTTTTTTAAAAAAATTTGGATGGAAGAAGTTTTCTTTAACCTAATCTATAGTATTATCACTTATTTTTTAAATATGTGAGAAGTTTATAATTTTTTAATAAGACTATACATTTCTCCCATATTAATTAAAAAAGTCATAGAAAAAACACATAATAAATTTATAGACCAATTTAAACAAAATTCTTCTCACTTAATTTAGAGAAAAGTAGGCTGAGCTCCTAAACACATGTCCGGGGGATTGAGGTTGTCTTCTCGTGAATAAAGCTGTTGATGAGTAGATTAGTAGCTGTGTTTGACAAATGACTAAAAAAAAGTTCGTACTATTTTTCTTAAAATTAATTACAATATTCTTACTTTTTACATTTTGTCAATCATTTTTTATTATGTCAATCACTACAAAATAATTTTTTTAAAACTTTTTCATACGAAACATTTTTATTTTTATTTTTTCTTATATTAATTAAATCAGATAAAATTTCAATTGTGTTTTTAGGGATGATCATGTACGTGGTTGTGGTTAACGGTTTTAACCGCTAACCGCAACTGCTTAAGCGGTTAGTATATTTTACTAACCGCTTCCGCTAACCGCAAAGCGGTTAACCGCCTAGGTTAGCTGTTAACTACATATGGCTAACCGCTTTTTGGGCTTTCTTTTTGGGCCGAATTTAAGAATTAAGCTTTTTTTGGGCTCACTTTAAATGTTTTTTTTCCAACAAGCATATAGCATATAGGTTGCGATATATCACATTGGGCTTGCCCCAAAATGAGCCCATATAAAAAAAATATATAAAGAGTACCTAAAAACACCCAAATACTATTAGCATAAAAAAAAAAGAAAAAAAAAAAAGAACATAGTTATATGAAAATCATAGGATGATTATTATTGTGAGCCCACTAGCGATGCCAATCCAATAACATATCCTATCAGATGCAAACAGGTTCTGGCTTAGCTTTTAATTGAACTTGGATTTTCTGCTAGGGAAATTATTTCAATTTGTCATCCATAAAGGCTAGTAGTTCATTTCTCTAGCAAAATATATTAATTCATACTAGTTATTTACCGAAAAACCAAACACATAATACAAAAACATGATCAGTTAAGGTTATGCAGTCTGCAATGCCGGTTCACCAGTCCAATCAATGGCTGTCCTCTCTGAAAATGCTCTCCCCAAAATCTCAAGTGTTGGAGCTCTGAAGTGGAACGAAAAGAATTCACTTGCATGGTTCTATAAACAATCATGGGTATTCATTGTAGACAGGATTCACACGATGGAGATGTGGCGGCAAAGTCATTTGCCAAACTGCACTAGCATATAGACTCCGCAAACCAGTCATCCAACAATCAGGAACAGGGAGGGAGAAGAAATGTAGGCATAGACTCCTACATGAAGATAAAGATACCTTTTAACTCCAAAATCTAGATTATGCTAATATAACAACCATACACCAAGGTTGTACAACTCACCTTGCTCTGCCTAAGATCTACGAGAGCCAATGGTTGCCATGCTTCCTAGATGCTTGTAAACAAATGGATCTCCCAGTTCCATGTCATTTGCTCCATTGGCATGACCTCCACCTACTCTAAAAGATGTGATAGATATTTCCCCTGTCGCTTTGCAACCTTGAAAACTCAAAAGGAGGCATATTAAAGAGCCAATACCAAAATTGCCAGCCAAAGAGAAACATAATAGCATATTTAGTTATGCAAATACCATGGCCACTCAAAATCCAGATCACTATTTCAATCATATTGGAAATCTCATATTAGGATTGCCGTCTGGCCGAACAAGCATCTTGGGAAATCAACACTGCAATCAACAAATATTAAGCATCAAACTATTTTTTCCACCAAAATTTTAATGGTGGTAGCCCCTGGAGGTTTGGAGTAAAAAGACTTAATTATCAGGGATATCTCTGACTTCAACAGTTTGCTAGGAAGATTGCTAATATTTTCACAAAAAAAAAAAAAAAAAAAAAAAGGTTGGTCGTCGTAGATATGTAGCTTACCTGAGCCAAAGCTGGAAGGGTTGGTTTTCTACTTTCAAGAAACCCACTGCAATCAGCAGTGGCAAACACATCCTGCACGGAATGAAAGCGTAACCACTCATCAACACCAATCCTGTAAACACGAATAGGATTTGTTAACTCGTCGTAATGCCTAAGCTTTTTTCAAAGCATGCCTACCAATTTGAATATCAATAACAGAATTTATTATGAAATTGTGATATAACAAAACATGATGGCATCCAAAGGAAAACCTAATCAGAAAATGAACAAGAAAAATGTGATGTATTCGGCAAGAACAATTATTTTCAAGTCTAAAATTGACAATTTACCTGAATACTAATACTGAAATCCAATTTGATTTGATGCTTGAAGGAATTATAATATGGTGTCAGGGAAAACGAAAGCAAACTGTCTTTCCTAAGCAACTACAAAAAGATTTCCAGAATTTCCCTGCCAATTGTCCCATGAGTTAGAGAGACCTCATATGGGACTGAGAATGATGTAGAAATGCATTGTCATGAACCAAAAAGAACTAGTAACTAACCTTCCACCTGGAGATTTTGGAACTTCCAAAGAGTTAAACATAATCTTCCACAACGAAGATTAGACAAACTTTCAATTTGAGAACATGCAATACATAGTCCACAACGGCATTTTTAAGATAGAGACAAACAAGCTCTTCCCATTGATCATCCATCTCTTACCTTTGTCAACTGTTTAGTAGCATAGTGCCTGAGGCGATCATCAAAGGAAAATAATATCTCGTTTGCCTGCAAATCCAAGAACAATTACCAATTTGTCATATGCAATCTTAAACTTCCACGGATCCAAGGTGTCTGGTCCATTAGTAACTCACAGTGCACCTTCAATTATCCAAGACCAAATTTTCTTACAATTGAGCCTTTGATGAAACTCTAAAATCCAAGATTATTATAGACCCACATGCGTGTTACAGACTATTTGTTGGATTTATCATATTATTCAAATATAATAAGCAAAAGGCAACTGATTTTCCCTTCAACTTTGGTCATGAAATTAGTTCGACTTTTTCTTTTTTTGCAGTTTGTACCCAACAAGAGACAAGAGTTAGTTACAGAATCAAATGGAATTCTATAACCTATTACAGCTTAAAAGCAAACTCTATATAGTTCTACATGATAAATAGGGGTAACTTCACTTTAAACTCCTGAATTATTATGCGATTTGAGAAGGCCCCTCAAACTTCAAAACCTCTTAATTTGGACTTCTAAACTTTCAATTGCAGTCAATTTGAACAATTCCGTCTGATTTAGCCATTAACTTCCCTGATTTACTCCTAAAATTACCAAAATCTTCATGATTTTTTTTTTTTTTTTAAAAAAAAATTAATTTGGAACTAAAGGTAAATTTGGGATTTTATAAAACAATCATGGGTATAAACGTCATTATCTCACTTTTAACGTTTAAAATCTGATGGAGGGGTTCAAAATTGATTGCAATTGAAAGTTTAAGGGTCCAAATTGAGAGGTTTTGAAGTTTGGGGGTTTATCAAATTGTGTGATAATTTCAGGGTTTAAAGTGAAATTACCCTAATAAATAAGTAAGAAAATCCAACATGGCCAAAAAGAAAAAAAAAACAATTAATAACAAATGAAGTCTTGCAATTTGAGAACCGAGAAGAAACAAGAATTCTGGAAACAATTTACTGCATTACAAATTGCTGCCGTAACATTAACATTATCATTAACTAAAACCCTCAAAAGATATAGCCCAGTACCTCACTGCCCAAAAAGACTACATTTTTTTTTTTACGCGAGGATAAATAAAAATTACAAATTTACATACAATTTTGCCATACCCATATTTCACTTCAATCAAATTTTACTCTTTCTTTTTTTCATCATTTGATTACTATTCAATGAAACTTCCTAAAAAGAGCTTTTTCACACAATGTTCACAAAAAGCAAAAAACGCTGGAATTTTCCCACAATTTAACAAACCCGACAAGGAAAGCTGACATACCAAATGAATATCGCCATCGATGCCCGTACAATTGGACAAAAAGAAGTAATACCCAGGTTCAAGAGAGATGGCGGGTTGGATCCTGCTAGTTGGTTCGGCGATGGACCTGAACTCCAGCCTCCAGGGTCCCCACGTAGGTGGAGGCCAGGAGGGGCGTGAACACCATGTGGTTCCGAGGAGACACGCATACAATTCGTAGAGCTTGGTGTGGAGGCCCTTCATGTGCTGAAAATGGGTTCAGCGCTCTGTTTTCGGGTTTGATGCTGGAGACTCGGATTAGGCTTCTGAACCAAGTCATTGTGAGAGTGAAAAATGAAAAGTGGAATCTCTGTACCGGA
Source organism: Corylus heterophylla (assembly GCA_016403345.1). Taxonomy (NCBI): domain Eukaryota; kingdom Viridiplantae; phylum Streptophyta; class Magnoliopsida; order Fagales; family Betulaceae; genus Corylus; species Corylus heterophylla. The sequence goes on along the minus strand of CM028148.1, from coordinate 1,658,892 downwards.
ATCATTGAACCAAGCCATATGAGATTTTGAAGATGAACATGGCTTCTGTAATTTTTGGCTTTAGACTCTTGTTCCGTGCTAGATCTTTAAGTGGACGAGTCAAGAGCTGGAGCGGTGGTGAGGAACGAATGCGTGGGAGCAGCTTAAGGCAGACAGATGCGGTCAGTGAGGGAATTTGAGTGACAACAAGAAACGGTTTCTCATGCATTTCACCAATTCGCTTTTTTAACTGCCACGATTGTCTGTCTACGAAGAAAAGAAGAATAAAAAATAAATAAAATAATATATCATAAAAAATAAAAATAAATTATTTAAAAGGAGTAGCAAGGGATATGTGGCTACCATATATTTGGGGGGAATTGTGGTCTAAATTTGGTGAGGGACGGCTACAATCGTGAATCCTCCTCACTTTCACTTTCAGAGATCTCATCATCATCTCTAACACTTGGCTCATCACCATCAAGTCCAAAATGAATTCCACACCTCTTCACTTCCACAATTTGCGGATCAATTCTATGCATACAACCTCTTCCCTGGAACCGTGTATGTAGATCGATGGCGACCTCTATTTCATCTCCACTTCTATCTTAATTCTATTTCGTCTGTACCATAAGGTATCGCGCCAAGCCATCACTTGTGCATGTATATGATCTTCAAAGATATCAAAATCTGGTGCTCTTTCTATAAGCTCACATCGTCCCACGTCATACCAGTCGTTGGACTGGTCTCTAGAACTTTTATTACATAATCTCCAAATGAAGTAAATTTCATCACCCAAAGCTGGTGCTTCCTTGTTTGCTGCATAAACAATGCATAAAAGCACCTTGCTAATTTTACAGCCATCCAAAAACGGAGGTACACGGAAAGATACTGAAGAACCCATTGCCTGATGGCTAATCCAATTTGGAATCTCACTTCCGGGGAGGAGAACGGAACTAACGTAATCTGTCTTGCACATCATCTATTTCAAAAAAGTGTTTGGATCAGAAAGTGAGAGAGAGAAGAGAAGAGAAGAGAAAAGAAGAGAGAGAACCTGAAGAACACTATTCATAGATTCCGATGATAGATTGTTGCAGCTTCCCAGGTGAACCGTACGGGGTACACATTGCAACCTCTCCAAATTTTGAATCTCAACCAGTTTCCGGCAATTATTAAGGATAAACGTTGACTCGCACACGGTGAACATGTCAAGGTCTAAAGATCCTGAACTCTCCTTTGTCAGAATTCAAATTCTTTCCAATGATGTGCAGCCATTTGCTTTCAAACCTATTACTCTTGTGGGAAGTGAAATTGATTGAAGACTAGTACACTCACTCAAATCCAATGCTTCTAAGTCAGGAAGGCAGTTGATGAAACTAGGTAAGACACGAAAATTGTTTCTTAATAATTTCAATCTTCGAAGTGAAGATAAACATTCAAATTCAATGCAAAACTCATCTTCAGACAAATTGCGGTCACTAAGATCTAGGTCTATCAATGAACGTAATTTAGAAATGGATAACAAACTCATGCGGTTGGAGTTATCGGATGATATCCATGATGAGGATGTTCCTCCACATCCAGGTAATATTAAATTCTCGAGATTGCTGAAATCACCCAAGGAAGATGGTAGTTGCTCAATAGCAGTCCGTCTGCAACAAGCATCAAGTTTTGAGCAGTCAGACAATATAAGCCTTCCAAGAGATTCTAAATTAGAAGTGCTACTAATTGGAATACTCCTAAGCTTCTTGCACCCTTTTAAATCAAGTGAACCAAGATATTTTAGATGTCCAATGGACTCGTGAATCTCAACCAAACTTGTACAACCTTCAAATGTCAGTTCGAATAGAGGTGAGGTTTCTGATAACTCTGGTGATTTGATGAGATATTCACATCCAACAAAACTTAAATCTTCGAGATTCTTCAAAAGGTTAAAGGAGGATGGTAGTTGCTTAATAGCAGTGCACCCCGCATTCAGGCTTTTTAAAGCCATCATATTCCCCAATTGCTCCGGTAACTCTTCAACTTTATAGCACTCCCACAAGTCAAGAATTTCAAGAGATTCCAAGTTAGAAATACTACTTGGAAGATTCCTAAGCTTCTTACAACTTCGTAAATTTAGCCTAAAAAGTCTTTTTAGAAATCCAATGGACTCGTTAATCTCAACCAACCTTGTACAACCTTCGAGTATCAGTGTCCATAGACGTGAGGTTCGTAAAAACTTCGGTGATTCGATGAGACATTCGCATCCACGAAATGATAAAGTTTCGAGATTACTCAAATGGAGGAATGAGGACGGTAGTTGCTTAATAGCAGTGTTCTCCATATACAACTCCGTTAAAGCCGTCATATTCTCCAATCGTTTTGGTAATTTCGCAAGACTAAAGCATTTAGACAAGACAAGAGTTTTAAGAGATTTTAAGTTAGAAATACTACTTGGAAGATTCCTAAGGTTCTCACATCCTTGTAAATTCAGCAAAACAAGTTCTGTTTGAAGTCGAATAGACTCGTGAATCTCAACCAAGCTTGTACAACCTTCAAGATTCATACTCTTTAGATGTGGGGTTGTTAAGAAGTTTGGAAGGTCCTTGAGGTTTGTGCAACCCTTAAGTATTAATATCTCCAATTGTGGGACTTGTGAGAAGTCTAGTGATCTAATGAGAGATTTGGAATTGCTGAGATTAAGGACCTTCAAATTGTTGAATATCTGTGCAACATATAAAAAAAAAAAAAAAAATGAAGAAGAAAAAAACTCTTGTTAGTTATATATTCAACATTTAAATAGTGAAAAAAGCACGATAAGATTTGTTATACTTTTTCCGTCTCCGAAACTTGTTCGAAATTACTGTGCTGCATGTCAAGAATAACAAGGTACTTTAGATGAAAATCCTGTGGTAGAGATTTCAGAGGGCACTTATGCCAACAAAGCCATTTTAACTCTTTAGAGAGATGTTCATAGGATCCCATGAGATCTACATCATTGATTTGGAGTAATCTCAAAATCGTCATTTTTCTATATGCTTCAGTTTTCAATTGTTCTGGGAGATTTAAGATGAGACACTCCACTCTCTTCGAGCCCTGGTAAAATAGCTTGTTGGATTAGCAATGCACATTCTCATATTGTGTAAAGCTAGAATAACTTTGAATTAAAGTAGGCCTATATATTCTCACCATAATTTAACAAAAAATACTAAAGTGATTTGAACATTATTAGAATTGCTTAAAACGCCGTTGCATACCATTTAATGTTGTGAACTACCTGACTTGATTTAGAGAAGTTTTGAATTTAAAGTTTGATTCACTATTCAACCTATGAAGCATGGTTGGAAAAAAGGCAATCTCTCATGCATACCTACATAACACTATATTATGTCCATGTGCATGCGCATGTGCAAGTGTTTATATATGTAAATGCATGCCTTTATTTTTGATAAGTAAAAGTGCATATGCCTCTATTTTTTTTTTTTATAAGTAAAAATGCATATGCCTCTTACCAAATGATTGCGTAGCACATTTAAGCCATCCTCGTGAAACCATAACCTGCTTCATTTTCCTGGATTTTCAGGACATTCTTCATGAACAATTTCCCTCCCCATATCTCGAATTAGATTATGCATCTTCAACTTCTTTTGGTAATCAATTGACACAAGTGACCTCTGAATAAGAGTAGGGATACCACTCGTTGGACAGAATTCACAACCATCAAATATTTTGATAGCATCTTCTTCGTCCATACCAACAAAGAAACATGCAATATCAAGGAATATGTACTATTGAGTTTTTTCCAATGAATCAAAACTTATTTTAAGTATTTTTTGAATCTTGTCATAAGGAGTTCTTTGTAATTTTTTCAATTCACTTTTCCATTCAGCAATGGCTCTTCCCTTAAGAAAAGAACCCAAAACCACAAGAGCTAACGGAAGTCCCCCAGCATACTTCACTACTTCAATCGAAAGCTCCGAGTAATCTCCTTTTGGATTGTACATCTTGAAGGCATGCCAACTGAACAATCGAAGAGACTCCCAATGATTTAGTTCTTCTACTTTATATTTTTTATCTACTTCCAATTGACTTAGCAAACGTTCATCTCTAGTTGTTACAATAATTCTACTTCCTTGACCAAACCATTGCTTTTTGACCAACTTGTGTAGGTTTTCAAAGTCATCAACATCATCAAGAACAACAAGAACTTTTTTTCCTTGAATTCTTTTCTCAATTATACTGACTCCGCTGTCAACACTACAGATCTTTAAATTTGTTTTGAAGATATCATTAAGAAGTTGTTCTTGTAAATGAACTAAGCCATGCTTTTCTGAACTTTCTTTGAGGTTCGAAAGAAAGCTATTTCCTTGAAATACATCACATATTTTATTGTAGACAGCTTTTGCTAGAGTTGTTTTACCAATTCCACCCATTCCATAGATGCCCACAATGCGAACGTCACTTGTTCCAAGATTTAATAAATCTTTTATATCATCAACACGAGACTCCATTCCTATTGGGTGTTCGGCAACATTCAAGTGAGAGGGGTTCACTTTACACGAGACTTCTTCAACAATTTTTTCGATGAATCTTGATTCATACCTGATTATTATGATTCAATAATTAGAAAAAAAAAAAAGAATAAAGAAAAAAAAGAGAAATAAAACAAAGAGTAAGCACAAGGAAAGAAAAAGAAGGAAAAAATATTATTATTTTACGTCATGACAAACAATTAGGCTTTATCAAATTTATTGAAAATTATCCTTTAAATATATCTCTATATAATTTCTTCTCCTATTGACATAACAAATTTTTTTTTCTTCTAGTAGAAAAAGTCAATAACTGTTTCACGCGAAGTACGGTTTACAATGTCATTCCTCAAGTGTACGATATTTATCTTAAAAGCAATCCTAAACTTGGTAATTCTAGAAAAAAGTTTGTCCATCTAGATACACCGATAAAGTGGGCACATAATAGAAAACTATCGTTTTTTTTTTTTTTTGTTGTTGACATGTCCGCACAAGAGGGGAGGAATTCGAACTAGTGACCTCCGCTTCATTAAGCGTGGTTCCAGCTGATTGAGCTACCTCTTGGGGACAGAAAACCATCAATTGATTCAACTCAAACACTAATTTTCTTAATGTTACTTTTTATCAATTTTTGTCTGAAATTTAAAAGAAAAGAAAAGGACAAAAAAAAAAAAAAAAAGAAATGCATGAAAAAGTACAAGAGTCTATAGCATATTACCCATTTGCAAAGCTTTCAAGATCCCAGCCAGAACATTCTGCAACTTCGGTAAGAGCTTCCCTCCATCTCTGCACCCTTTTCATATCAGTCTGAAACCGCTTTTCATGCCTAATAAAGGCTTCTGCAAAAGTTTTAGACTATTTTCGAACATCCGAAGGGTCCACGTGATAAAATATGGGAAGAAGAGTGTGGCCTATGGTGTTCTTACAATTCACGATCTCTGCAAGTTCATCAAGGCACCACGTAGAAGAAGCATATCCTTTAGAGAAAACCACAATAGAAATCCTTGATCTACGAATCGCATTAAGTAATTCCCTAGAGATGCTCTCCCCTCTATCAAGCCCCTCATCATCTCGGAAGGTATTAATTCCGGCTCGATCCAAGGCACTGTAAAGGTGATCAGTGAAGTTCTTGCGGGTATCTTCACCTCTGAAACTCAAGAAAACGTTGTGGTCCCAACCAGATTGAGAAGATGACGAGGTGCTTCTTGTGATTGAGTTTGATTGGACTGAAAATGGCGACAAACTCAGCAAGTTAAGAGGCGGATATTTATGCAAAGTAAATTGAAAAATGAGAAAGATCATTTACTAACATAAATATAAATACAAATTATTTTTATGATAATTCATTATTTTTCTTCGTCAGTTCTTTATGGGTCCTCCAAGCAAAGTTACACGCTACTAAAGAGGACACGATGATGATGATTCAGTGGTATCTGAACTTAATTCCTCTAACATTAATATTGAAACAAGGCAAGAAGAAAGAGAAGAGAGTTGGATTGTAGTTGAAGTTAGAAAGTCTAAAGTTAAACCATATCATCCATTGAATGCGTAAATTATATATATATATATATATATATATATATATATATATATATATATATATATATATAGGATTTGAGTTTTATTACATGCTTGAAAACGTACCGTCTTCGTTTGCGCCTTCGACGAGAACCTTGCGAGGTTCGTTTTGGTCCTCGGATTCTGGCTCCCGCTTCCGCTTGAAGCATCGTCGTATGACACTGATGATTTGGTCCATGGGTGGTAGAGTGGTGGATGGAGAGGGATGGCGGGGAAGTTTGCAAAAGAAATCGTGGTTTGGTGGGTAAGAGTGGCGGACAATTGAGAAATGTGAGGATGTCAACAAAATGGGTTTAACGCTCAGTTTCTGGGTTTGATGTTTGATGTCCGAGACTTGGATTTAGAATACTGGGTAACGAAAAACAGAGATTGTGGGTTGAGAGGAGGCAAAGTGAGAGAGAGAGAGAGAGAGAGAGAGAGAGAAAGGATCAGCTGAAGATGATCAAGAAAACTCCGCGAAATTTCTACGATCTTTCTCTTTTGTTCTAGTTTTTAGATAATTTAGATCTTACTAGCTTTGTCGGTGGTGATGACTGATTGCGTGTATTTTTTATATTTTTTTATTTTTTTGTATTTTGTTTTGTTCTTTCCGGCGTTTAAGTTGAGGACCAATAATTGAGTGGGAAGGGTTATCTTTCACCGTTTGAATAGTTTGGTGCGAAGGTTAATCTCTCACCATGATTAAATAAATTTTTTTAAAAAATTTGACTATTCATATCTTAGATTTAGTCTATTTGGTATAAAACAACAAAAAAATTATAGACAACAACAAAAATTGCTGAATTATAGAAACAAGAATTTTGGAAACAATTTGCTGCAATACAAATTGCTGAAAACCTTCCAAAAATATAGTCCAGTACCTCAGTGCCCAAAAAAGACTACATTTTTTTTACTCGGAAATAAATACAAATTACAAATTTACGTACAATTTCGCCACACCCACATTTCAGTTCAAACAATTGTCTCATTTTTTTTTTTTTCATCATTTGATTGTTAGAATTAACTATCATAAATAGATGAAAGATAGTGAAAAACAGAAACTTGGGGTTGAAAGAAGGGAAAGTGAGAGAGAGAAGGGATTAGGTGAAGATGAAGAAAGCTCAGCGAAACACGATACATGTAACTGCTCTCCGTCTCCCTCATTTATGCACCTTCCTTCGATATTTCTTCACGTGGGCCACGTCTGTCTGTCTATATCTTTTACTCGAAGAAACTTTTTTATTATAACTTTTGTAATATTAACGAGTGAATAATTTTGTCAATTTGTAGGACTGTAGATTCATTTTCAGTTTTGGTAGCTTGCGAACTTCTCATGTAGGAATAAGGAGGAAGTTTCAAAGTGGACAGAAATGTCAAAGTATTCACTCACGTGAATGAAGCTGTTGATGAGAAGACTACTAGTCTTCTTTCTCTTCATCCTATGCTTTGGATGCCTTGTAGTGGAGGCCACCTTATCTGTAGTCAGGGTCGGCTCAATGTATTTGAGAATCTTAGGCAAAATTTGAAGTTGGACCTTTTTTTTGTTTTTTGTATTTAAATATTAATTAAATAATATTTATTTTAATAATTTTATAATATTTTTATTATTTTCATTCTCATTGTTGTTTAATGACTTTTAAGTTTAACTTTTAAGTAGTTGTCCAAAAAAATTGATGTGGCATATTTGTTATTTTTGGTTAATTGATCTTATTTTACAATGTGATTATTATATTGGGGCTTTATTTTAGAGGCCTTAAATTTTTATGGGAAAAAATTTTGGGCCTTATTAAAAAAAAAAAAGCCTTAAAGTTAAAATAAAATAAAAAAAATTTTTAGGCCTTATTAAAAATTTTTTTGGGCCTTACTAACTAGGGGCCCTAGGCGTCCGCCTCAATGGCCTAGCCATTGAGCCAGCCCTGTCTGTAGCACTAATTATCTTCAGACTTCTTCCCCTTGTGGTTGGGTCAAGTCAACATATCCGATAAAGACTACATGTATCCAGTTGGTTTTTTTTTTTTTTTTAATTATAAAGGTGGAAAGGGGCGATCAGTATAATTTCTCCTCTTGGGCGTTACCATCGGGGTTCCCACCATTGTAGAATGTCGATTTGAGCCATAGCTCTTTATGCGGGAAGGCGAGCCCGTCACCACAACCCCACCAAGGTGTAAGCCGATAAAGCCCCGTCATAGTAGCATCTGGTTCACACATCTACTACCGCAAGCGGATTCAAACACGCAACCACTAAGATGAAAGGAAGGGGGGACTTTCTCCTTACTGCTTTACCAACTCAACTACCACTTTGGTGGTCAGCTGTGTGCTGTTTGATGCTGATTTCCTGATCATCTGATAAAGATCACATTTTTCAAGTTTTTGGCAAACAGGCCCAGTATTCTTCAATCTTGTCCCTCGTGGTAGGGTCAACATATCAGATTCCTCGAGCAATGGGACCATCGTATGGTTCTCAGCTCTTTGGATGATGGATTGAGTTCCTGGAAACTATTGTGGAAGCTTAGATTAAATGCTAGGCCAAAGCTTTTTCTTTGGAATCTCTGGCTCAGTTTATCAATAGAATAAATAAAAATAAAAATTTCATACTATTTCTTTCAAAATCTTTGAATTCAAATGGACTCGCAGCGACATACTCATTTGCACTCTTCTCAACATATCCCAAGAACACGTGCCATGACTACTTATCTGAAAGTAGTAACTGCAGTAGTATACACCCTGCAAACAAGCTATCATGAAGATAAAGACACATTTAATTCCAAAATCTAGACTCTTTGCCACATAAAATCGGTTCTACTAGCTTATATAACATGCGTCAGATATGCTTAGCGCCAAATAAACCAACTCACAAATCTTGCCCCTTTGGCCTCCAGCGAAAAATTGCTATTGCATCAATCGATGGTCCAATTTAACTTAATATATTATGCATGAGATGATCGACATTAGTGTGTATTTATTATTTATTCATGTGTATTTTAATTTTCCTTTTCAATAAAGATTGAATTTTTCCTTTAATAAGTTATTTTTCAATATGCTTATTTGAGCCAACCAGAGGTAGTTACTGAATCAAATGGAATATTTCTATAACATATTATAGCTTAAATGCAAACTTAATATAGTTCTCCATAATAAATAAGGAAAAAAAAAATCCAACAGGGCCAAAAAAAAAAAGGTTCATAGCAAAAAAGAGGTCCAGCAATTTGAGAACCCAGAAGAAACAAGAATTCTGGTATATATATATATATATATATATATATATATATGATTTTGTAAATATAAAATTTTTCCATGGTTCCACATTCTCGTACAACTTTATTGAAGCAACTCCAATAGGATGCTCATTATTGTGAGCCCACTTGCGATGCCAATCCAATAACATATCCTATCAGATGCAAACAGGTTCTGGCTTTTAATTGAACTTGGATTTTCTGCTTGGGAAATTATTTCAATTTGTCATCCATAAAGGCTAGTAGTTCATTTCTCTAGCAAAATTAATTAATTCATACTTGTTATTTACCGAAAAACCAAACACATAATACAAAAACATGTATCAGTGAAGGTTATGCAGTCTGCAAGGCCGGTTCACCAGTCCAATCAATGGCTGTCCTCTCTGGAAATGCTCTCCTCAAAATATCAAGTGTGGAGCTCTGAAGTGGAACGAAAAGAATTTACTTGCATGGTTCTATAAACAATCATGGGTATTCATCGTAGACAGAATTCATGAAAGCTTTTGAGATTGAATAAATTGTATTACTATCAAATGTGTATATTTATACACGTACAGTGAATCAAATAATATCTAGCTATGTATACATTTGAATTTAAACTATAACAATAATATTTGAACAATTATCTTCTGCACTATATCAGGAACTGCACTATATATTTGAACAATTATCTTCTGCACTATATCAGGAACTGCACTATATCAGCAACTGCAGTATATTAAGTAGCAGAACAGATCTTTGACTTGGTTGTTGAGATAGTGTTGGAGTCTGGTGATGTGGTAGAAGATATATTGTTAACATCCCCCCGCAAGCCAATGGGGGCAGAGCATACCATAAGCTTGTCGCGTAGAGTGCCAAAGCGGACAGAACTAAGACCCTTAGTAAATATATCAGCAATTTGATCGTTAGTGCTAATAAATTTAATCGAAATATCACGATTAATCACCTTATCTCGAATGAAGTGATAATCGATCTCGATATGTTTTGTTCTCGCATGATACACTGGATTAGAAGCCAAAGCAAGAGCACCAATATTATCACACCATAGGATAGGTGCAGAAAATAATGGAATGCAAATTTCTTTGAATAACATGCGTAACCAAAACAAGTCAGCAGTAGCAATCGACATAGCACGATATTCGGCTTCCGTACTCGATCTAGCAACGACAGGTTGCTTCTTTGCCATCCACGAAACAAGACAAGAGCCCAAGAAAACACCAATACCTGTAGTCGATCGTCGATCATTAGGATCCCCGGCCCAATCTGAGTCACAAAATGCTTGGAGAGACAGATGACCCTTTGTATACCATAAACCGTGATCAATAGTCCCTTTAAGGTAGCGAAGCACACGTTTTGCAGCAGTCCAATGAAGGGATGAGGGATTGTGCATATGTTGGCATAATTGATTAACAGCAAATGCAATATCCGGTCTTGTCATTGTACAATATTGCAAGGCACCCACGGTTCGTCTGAATTCAGTGATGTCTGTGGAAGAAAGTGGGTCACCAGCAGTTTTGGACAATCTAGAACCAGCAAGGCATGGGGAAGAGTATGGTTTGGCACCCAACATCTTCGTCCTAGACAAGAGATCGGTGATGTATTTAGCTTGGCGAAGATGCAATCCTGAAGAGGAGCGATGAGCCTGAACACCTAGAAAATAACCCAAGGGCCAAGATCCTTCAACTTGAATACTTGCTGTAATTTAGTAATAACACCAAAAATATGAGATGGATGAGTACCCGTAACAAGTATATCATCAACATAAATCAAGATAAAAATGTGAATGTCATTCTGATGGAACATAAATAAGGATGAGTCCACTGAAGATTGGACAAACCCAATATCCGTAAGAGCCTCAGATAATCGTGTGAACCAAGCACGGGGTGCTTGTTTGAGGCCATACAAAGACTTGTGTAACCAGCACACGTGGTTGGGAAAGTGAGAATCTACAAATCCCCGAGGTTGCTCCATATATACTTCCTCCAATAAATTGCCATGAAGAAATGCATTGGATACATCCAATTGACGGATACCCCAGTCAAACTGCACTGCCAAGGCCAAAAGAACCCGAATTGTTGAACATTTAACAACTGGGCTAAACGTATCAGTAAAATCCACACCTGACTCTTGATCAAACCCCTTAGCCACCAACCGGGCTTTAAATCTATCAATAGTACCATCTTGCTTCTGTTTTACCTTGTACACCCACTTATTACGTATAATATTGTGATTAGGAGGAGGAGAGCAGAGAGACCATGTACCGTTTGCAATAAGTGCATCAAATTCCTCACCCATTGCCGCACGCCAATCAGGAGATAATGCAGCTTGAGAATAGCATGTGGGTTCAGGAGGAATCGTAATACTGGTGAAGGCATGAACAGGATGTTGAGAAGAGTAAAACATTTGAAAGCCTGGGTAAGATCGTGGTCTGAGATGACCAGTACGTGAACGGGTGACCATAGAGTGTGTAGGAGGAATATCACTGATAGAGGTAGAAGCTGGAATGACAGGAGCTGTTTCGGGTATTAAGATATGTGAAGGGGCAATGGAAGCAGAGGATGGGGAAGAGACTATGGATGACGTATTTGGAGGCATGTGAGGAATTTGAGTAGAGGAAAAATCTGATGTAGACATAGGAGAATCAGAAGAAAGCACAGGAGATGCAATAGGCACGGGTGGAGTAGACTCAATGGGAGAAGAGGAGAAGATTGGAGATTGAAGCATAACAAATTTTAAAGATGATTCAGTAGAAGATGGAACAGAGGATATGAGAGCACCTTCTTTAGCAGGGAAAACATTTTCAGAGAAAACTACATTTCTAGACATATACACATGACGAGAAACAGGATCTAAACAACGGTACCCTTCTTTGAAATGAACTATACCCCAAAAAAATACAACGCTTACTTCTAAACATCAACTTGTGACTTGTATATGGTCGTAAAAGGGGGAAACATGCACAACCAAAGGATCGAAATGTTGTGTAGTCAGGATTTTTGTTAAACAATTTATAGTACGGTGAAACATTGTCCAAAACACGGGTGGGAAGTCGATTTATAATGAACACCGACGTAAGAAATGCGTCTACCCAAAACAGAGGAGCCAAGTTGGATTGAGCAAGAAGAGATAGACCCATCTCGACGATGTGTCTATGTTTTCTTTCAGCCAAGCCATTTTGTTGTGGCGTATGAGGGCAGGAAATCCTATGACGAATGCCATGTGTATCAAGAAATTGTTTGAAAGCATTGGAAACAAACTCACCACCACCATCAGATTGAAATTGCTTAATAAAACAAGAAAACTGGTTTTCTACAAGAGACTTGAATTTCACAAAAACAGAAAAGACATCTGATTTATTAAAGATGGGATACAACCAGGTAAATCTGGAGAAGTCATCAACAAATAAAACATAATATAAACACCCTCCCACCGACTTGGTAGAACAAGACCAAACATCGGAATGAATGAGTTCTAAAGGATGAGAGGAAACACGGGTAGAAGGTTGGAAAGGGAGCTGTTTGCTTTTGCCAAGTTGACAAGGTTCACAGACCACTTCCAGTTGCTTCATACATGACGGGAAGAGAAAATTGATGCAGGAGGTGTGAGACAAGTGGAGAAGAGGCATGGCCCAACCGGGAATGCCACACAGCCGCAGAAGCTTTGACACCTAAGAGGGCAGTCAAGGCATGCCGTTTATTAGCTGAAAAAGAACGGAGATGAAGAGGATAGAGACCCCCTTCACTTTTTCCTTCCAAGAGAGTCATCCCCGTTTGAGAATCCTTAACAAAATAGTGAGAATCCGTGAGAATAAAAAAACAGGCATTATCACGACAAAACTTGTTAATAGATAACAGATTAACAAGAGCTTGAGGACAATGTAATACTTTAGAAAGGTGTAAAGTAGATTGTGGAGTGTGAAAAGTAAGAGAACCAGTATTTTGAATCCCCAAACCTGAGCCATTTCCCACTGCAACATTATCAGTACCCATATATGGCTGCTGCAATGAGAGATTTTCCAAACTTGATGTTATGTGTTGGTTAGCACCACTATCAGCATACCAAGGATCTGCTTCAGAATTGGGATTTGTTTGGGCAACCATGGCAGCTAATTGAGCAGGAGGATGACGGCCTTGATAAGCATGATCCATGCGATGAAAGCAATCTAGGGCCTTGTGGCTTAGTTTACCACAAATTTGGCAAGGGGACTTTGGTGGATGGGAGACAAGTGGAGCTAAGGTGGATTTTGGTGGAGAGTGAGGTTTCCCCTCACCTTTATAAATGGTCAATCTCCTTAATACCCAGGCAATGTGGGACTTCCAACACGCCCCCTCACGTGTGGCGGGAGGACATCCAAGCCAACACGTGCGACAATGGGTGACGGTGGGCCACAGCCAATTAATTGGGCTAGGCTCTGATACCATGAAAGCTTTTGAGATTGAATAAATTGTATTACTATCAAATGTGTATATTTATACACGTACAGTGAATCAAATAATATCTAGCTATGTATACATTTGAATTTAAACTATAACAATAATATTTGAACAATTATCTTCTGCACTATATCGGAACTGCACTATATATTTGAACAATTATCTTACGCACTATATCGGGAACTGCACTATATCAAGCAATCTGCAGTATATTAAGTAGCAGAACAGATCTTTGACTTGGTTGTTGAGATAGTGTTGGAGTCTGGTGATGTGGTAGAAGATATATTGTTAACAATTCACACCATGGAGATGTGGCGGCAAAGTCATTTGCCAAACTGCACTAGCATATAGACTCTCCGCAAACCAGTCATCCAACAATCAGGAACAGGGAGGGAGAAGAAATGTAGGCATAGACTCCTATAAGAAGATAAAGATACTTTTTAACTCCAAAATCTAGATTATGCTAATATAACAACCAAACACCAAGGTTGTAAAACTCACCTTGCTCTGCCTAAGATCTACGAAAGCCAATGGTTGCCATGCTTCCTAGATGCTTGTAAACAAATGGATCTCCCAGTTCCATGTCATTTGCTTCATTGGCATGACCTCCACCTGCTCTAAAAGATGTGATAGATATTTCCCCTGTCGCTTTGCAACCTTGAAAACTCAAAAGGAGGCATATTAAAGAGCCAATACCAAAATTGCCAGCCAAAGAGAAACATAATAGCATATTTAGTTATGCAAATACCATGGCCACTCAAAATCCAGATCACTATTTCAATCATGATTGGAAATCTCATATTAGGATTGTCGTCTGGCCGAACAAGCATCTTGGGAAATCAACACTGCAATCAACAAATATTAAGCATCAAACTTTTTTTTCCACCACAATTTTAATGGTGGAAGCCCCTGGAGGTTTGGTGTAAAAAGACTTGATTATCAGGGATATCTCTGACTTCAACAGTTTGCTAGGAAGATTGCTAATATCTTCACAAAAAAAAAAAAAGTTTGTCGTAGATATGTAGCTTACCTGAGCCAAAGCTGGAAGGGTTGGTTTTCTAGTACTTTCAAGAAACCCACTGCAATCAGATGTGGCAAACACATCTTGCACAGAAGGAAAGCGTAACCACTCATCAACACCAATCCTGTAAACACGAATAGGATTTGTTAACTCGTTGTAATGCCTAAGCTTTTTTCAAAGCTTGCCTACCAATTTGAATATCAATAACAGAATTTATTATGAAATTGTGATACAACAAAACATGATGGCATCCAATGAAAAACCTAATCAGAAAATGAACTAGAAAAATGTGATGCATAGGAGGCAAGAACAATTATTTTCAAGTCTAAAATTGACAATTTACCTGAATACTAATACTGAAATCCAATTTGATTTGATGCTTGAAGGCATTATAATATGGTGTCAGGGAAAACGAAAGCAAACTGTGTCTTTGCTAAGCAACTACAAAAAGATTTCCAGAATTTCCCAGCCAATCGTCCCAAGAGTTAGAGAGACCTCATATGGGACTGAGAATGATGTAGAAATGCATTGTCATGAACCAAAAAGAACTAGTAACTAACCTTCCATCCGGAGATTTTGGAACTTCCAAAGAGTTAAACATAATCTTCCACAACAAAGATTAGACAAACTTTCAATTTGAGAATATGCAATACATAGTCCACGACGGCATTTTTAAGATAGAGACAAACAAGCTCTTCCCATTGATCATGCATCTCTTACCTTTCTCAACTGTTTAGTAGCATAGTGCCTGAGGCGATCATCAAAGGAAAATAATATCTCGTTTGCCTGCAAATCCAAGAACAATTACCAATTTGTCATATGCAATCTTAAAGTTCCACGGATCCAAGGTGTCTGGTCCATCTGTAACTCACAGTGCACCTTCAATTATCCAAGACCAAATTTTCTTACAATTGAGCCTTTGATGAAACTCTAAAATCCAAGATTATTATAGACCCATATGTGTGTTACAGAATATTTGTTGGGTTTATCATATTATTCAAATATAATAAGCAAATGGCAACTGGTTTACCCTTCAACTTTGGTCATGAAATTAGTTCGACTTTTTCTTATTTCGCAGATTAATTGTACCCAACAAGAGACAAGAGTTAGTTACAGAATCAAATGGAATACTATATCTTACTGTAGCTTAAAAGCAAACTCTATATAGTTCTACATAATAAATAGGGGTAACTTCACTTTAAACCTCTGAATTACCACGCGATTTGAAAAGGCCCTCCAAACTTCAAAACCTCTCAATTTGGACCCCTAAACTTTTAATTGCGGTCAATTTAAACCATTCCGTTTGATTTAGCCATTAATTTCCCTGATTTACCCCTAAAATGACCAAAATCTTCCTGATTTTTTGAAAAAAACTTTTTAATTTTTTTTTTTTTTTTTTAATTTGGAACTAAAGGTAAATTTGGAATTTTATAAAAAAAATTAGGGGTATAAATGTCATTATCTCACTTTTAACGTTTAAAATCTGACAAAGGGGTTCAAATTGATTGCAATTGAAAGTTCATGGGTTCAAATTGAGAGGTTTTGAAGTTTGAGAATTTGTCAAATCGTGTGGTAATTCAAGGGTTTAAAGTGAAGTTACCCTAATAACTAAGTAAGAAAATCCAACATGGCAAAAAAAAAAAAAAAAACAGTTAATAACAAAGGAAGTCTTGCAATTTGAGAACCCAAAAGAAACAAGTATTCTAGAAACAATTCACAGCAATACAAATTGCTGCCGTAACATTAACATTAACTAAAACCCTCAAAAAATATAGCCCAGTACCTCACTGCCCAAAAAGACTACATTTTTTTTACGCGAGAATAAATAAAAATTACAAATTTACATACAATTTTGCCATACCCATATTTCACTTCAATCAAATTTTACTCTTTCTTTTTTTCATCATTTGATTACTATTCAATCAAACTTTCTAAAAAGAGCTTTTTCACACAATGTTCACAAAAAGCAAAAAACGCTGAACTTTTCCCACAATTTAACAAACCCGACAAGGAAAGTTGACATACCAAATGAATATCGCGATCGATGCCCGTACAATTGGACAAGAAGAAGTAGTACCCGGGTTCGCGAGAGATATGGCGGGTTGGATCCTGCTAGTTGGTTTGGCGATGGACCTGAACTCCAGCCTCCAGGGTCCCCATGCAGGTGGAGGCCAGGAGGAGCGTGAACACCATGAGGTTCCGAGGAGACACGCATACGATTCGTAGAGCTTGGTGTGGAGGCCCATCATGTGCTGAAAATGGGTTCAGCGCTCTGTTTCCAAGTTTGATGTTGGAGACTCGGATTAGGCTTCTGAACCAAATCATTGTGAGAGTGAAAAATGAAAAGTGGAATCTATGTATCGGAATCATTGAACCAAGCCATACGAGATTTTGAAGATGAACAAGGCTTCTGTAATTGTTGGCTTTAGACTCGAGTTCCGTGCTAGATCTTTGAGTGGACGAGCCAAGAGCTGGAGTGGTGGTGAGGAACGAATGCGTGGCAGCAGCTTAAGGCAGACAGATGCGGTCTGTGAGGGAATTTGAGTGACAGCAAGAAACGATTTCTCATGCATTTCACCAATTCGCTTTTTTAATAGCCACGATTGTCTGTCTACGGAGAAAAGATGAATAAAAAATAAATAAAATAATATATCATAAAAAATAAAAATTAATTAATTAAAAGGGGCAGCAAGCGATATGTGGCTACCATATATTTGGGGGGAATTGTTGTATGAATTTGGTGAGGGATGGCTACAATCGTGAATCCTCCTCACTTTCACTTTCACTTTCACTTTCAGAGATCTCATCATCATCTGTAACACTTGGCTCATCACCATCAAGTACAAAATGTATTCCACACCTCTTCACTTCCTCAATTTGCGAATCAATTCTATAAATAGAAGCTCCTCCTTGGAACAGTACTGTATGTCGATTGATGGAGACCTCTATTTCATCTCCACTTTTCATCTTAATTCTATTTCGTCTGTCCCAACATTTATTGTGCCAAGCCATCACTTGTGCATGTATATGATCTTCAAAGACATCAACATCTGGTGCTGTTTTTATAGCATACAAGTTGTCGGACTGGTCTCTAGAACTTTTATTACATAATCTCCAACTTAAGTGAAACTTATCAACCAACGCTGGTGCTTCCTTGTTTTTTGCATAAACTAAGCATAAAAGCACCTTGCTGATTTTACGGCCACCCAAAAATGGAGGTACACGGAAAGATACTGAAGAACCCATTGCCTGATGGCTAATCCAATTTGGAATCTCACTTCCGGGGAGGATACCAAAACAATCCCCATTTGTCTTGCACATCATCTATTTCAAAAAAGTGTTTGCATCAGAAAATGAGAGAGAGAGAGAAGAGAAGAGAAGAGAACAGAAGAGAGAGAACCTGGAGAACGCTATTCATAGATTCCGATGATAGATTGTTGCAGCTTTCCATCATAAAAATACTTGGTACATGTTGCAACCTCTCCAAATTTTGAATCTCAACCAGTTTGCGGCAATTATTAAGGTTAAACTCTAGCTCGTCGAAATATCCAATGTCGAGTAAAGATCCTGAACTCTCGTTCATCTGAATATTAATTGAGATTCTTTCCAATAATGTGCAACCATTTGTTGTCAAATCTATTATATTTCTGGAAAGTGAAATTGATTGAAGACTAGTACACTCACTCAAATACAATGCTTGTAAACTCGGAAGGCAGCTGATGAAACTAGGTAGGTTACGAAAATTGTTTCTTGATAAGTTCAACACTTCAAGTAAAGATAAACATTCAAATTCAATGCAAAACTCATCTTCAGACAAATTGCAGTTACTGAGATCTAGCTCCATCAATGAACATAATTTAGAAATGGACACCAAACTCATGCGGTTGGAGCTATTGGGTGATATCCGTGATGAGGATGCTCCTCCACATCCCGATAATACTAAAACAAAGAGATTGCTCAAATCACCAAAGGAAGATGGTAGTTGCTCAATAGCAATTCCGTTTGCAATAAACGTGTTTAAACCCTTCATATTCCCGCATTGTTCCGGTAACTTGTCAAGTTTTGAGCAGTTAGACAACTCAAGATTTTCAAGACATTCTAAATTAGAAATGCTACTTGGAAGACTCCTAAGCTCCTTGCACCCTTTTAAATCAAGTGAACCAAGATATTTTAGATGTCCAATGGACTCGTGAATCTCAACCAAACTTGTACAACCTTCAAATGTCAGTTTGAATAGAGGTGAGGTTTCGATAACTCTGGTGATTTGATGAGATATTCACATCCAACAAAACTTAAATCTTCGAGATTCTTCAAAAGGTTAAAGGAGGATGGTAGTTGCTTAATAGCAGTGCACCCCGCATTCAGCTTTTAAAGCCGTCATATTCCCCAATTGCTCCGGTAACTCTTCAACTTTATAGCACTCCCACAAGTCAAGAATTTCAAGAGATTCCAAGTTAGAAATACTACTTGGAAGATTCCTAAGCTTCTTACAACTTCGTAAATTTAGCCTAAAAAGTCTTTTAGAAATCCAATGGACTCGTTAATCTCAACCAACCTGTACAACCTTCGAGTATCAGTGTCTTTAGATGTGAGGTTCGTAAAAACTGTGGTGATTCGATGAGACATTCACATCCACGAAATGATAAAGTTTCGAGATTACTCAAATTGAGGAATGAGGATGGTAGTTGCTTAATGGCAGTGTTCTCCATATTCAACTTCGTTAAAGCCGTCATATTCCCCAATCGTTTTGGTAACTTCGCAAGATTAAAGCATTTAGACAAGTCAAGAGTTTTAAGAGATTTTAAGTTAGAAATACTACTTGGAAGATTCCTAAGGCTCTCACATCGTTGTAAATTCAGCAAAACGAGTCCTGTTTGAAGTCCAATAGACTCGTTTATCTCAACCAAGCTTGTACAACCTTCAAGATTCATACTCTTTAGATGAGGGGTTGTTAAGAAGTTTGGAAGGTCCTTGAGGTTTGTGCAACCCTTAAGTATGAATATCTCCAGTTGTGGGACTTGTGAGAAGCCTGGTGATCTAGTGAGAGATTTGGAATTGCTGAGATTAAGGACCTTCAAATTGTTGAATATCTGTGCAACATATAAATAAATAAATTAGAAGAAGAAAAAAAAAATTCTTGTTAGTTATATATTCAACATTAAAATAGTGAAAAAAGCACTGTAAGATTTGTTATACTTTGTTCGTCTCCCAAACTTGTTCGAGATTACTATCTTGCATGTCAAGAATAACAAGATTCTCTTGATGAAAATCTTGTGGTAGAGATTTCAGAGGGCACTTATACCAACAAAGCCATTTTAGGTTTTTAGAGAGATGCTTATAGGATCCTGTGAGATGCACATAATTGATTTGGAGCAATCTCAAATTCTCCAAATTTGTAAACATTTCAGTTTCCAAATGTCCAGGGAGATTTAAGATAAGACCCTCCACTGTCTTCGAACCCTGGCAAAATAAATGGTTGGATTAGCAACGCACATCCTCATTTTTTTGTAAAGCTATAATGACTTTGAATTAAAGTTGGCCTATATATTCTCACCATAATTTAAAAAACAATACTAAAGTGATTTGAACATGATTAGAATTGCTTAAAAGGCGATTGCATACCATTTAATGTTGTAAACTATCTGACTAGATTTAGAGAAATTTTGAATTTAAAGTTCCATTCACTATTCAAGCTATGAAGCATGGTTGGAAAAAAGGCACTCTCATGCATACCTACATAACACTATATTATGTACATGTGCATGTGCAAGTGTTTATATATGTAAATGCATGTCTTTATATTTTATAAGTAAAAATGCATATGCCTCATTTTTATTTTAAGTACAAATGCATATGCCTCTTACCAAATGATTGCGTAGTACATTTAAGCCATCCTCATGAAACCATAACCTGCTACGTTTTCCTGGATTTTTGGGACATTCTTCACGAACAATTTCTCTCCCCATAGCTCGAATTAGAGTATGCATCTTCAACTTCTTTCGGTAATCAATTGTCACAAGTGACCTCTGAATGAGAATAGGAATACCAATCCCTGGAGAGAAATTACATCCATCAAGTATTTTAATAGCATCTTCTTCGTCCATACCAACAAAGAAACAAGCAATATCAAGGAATATGTCCTTTGTAGAACTATCCAATGAATCAAAACTTATTCTAAGTATTTTTTGAATCTTTTCATGAGGAGTTCTCTGTAATTTTTTTAATTCACTTTTCCATTCAGCAATACTTCTTCGTTTTAGAAATGAACCCAAAACAACAAGAGCTAATGGAAGTCCTCTAGCATAATCCGTTGCTTCCATCGAAAGCTTTGAGAAATCTCCTTCCGGATTGGCCATCTCAAAGGCATGCCAACTGAACAATCGAAGAGACTCCCGAATATTCAATTCTCTAACCTTATATTTTTCATCTACACCCAACTGGTTTAGCAAATGTTCATCTTTAGTTGTTATAATGATTCTACTTCCAGAACCAAACCATTGCTTTTTGACTAATGTGTTTAGTTTTTCAAAGTCATCCACATCATCAAGAATAACAAGAACTTTTTTGTGATGAAGTCTTTCCTTAATCAATATGATACCTTTATTAACATTGTCAATCTTCAAAGTTGTTTTCAAGATATCGTTAAGAAGTTGTTCTTGTAACTGAACAAAGCCGTTGGGCTTTTCTGCACTTTCTTTAATGTTTGAAAGAAAACTACTTCCTTCAAAAGCAACACATATTTTGTTGTACACAGCATTTGCTATGGTTGTTTTGCCAATTCCACTCATCCCATAGATGCCCACAATGCGAACATCACTTGTTTCAAGATTTAATAGAGCTTCCATCTCTTCAACATGAGAATCTATTCCTATTGGATGCTCGGCAACATTCAGGCAAGCAGGGTTTACTTTATACAAAACTTCTTCAACAATGGCTTTAATGAATTTTGATTCATACCTGATTATCATGATTCAAATGGAAAATAGAACAATAAGTTAGGTACAAGGAAAGAAAAAGCAAGAAAAATATGAGTCATTAATAGGGTAACAAAAAGATGATATCATCCCAGAGACTAAGATGTCATGGCCAGCATCTAAGTTATATCAAATTCATTAAGAAAACCAATGAAGTATATTTGTTCATAATTTCTTCTCCTACGCAATATGATATGCCATAAAATATATATATTTTTTATTTTCATGGACAAGCCATTAAACATTTTATGGAAAGTAAAACGATTTAGCTATCCACACGGTACATGTGGATCTCATCCCCATGAATTTGTAGCATGAAAAGTTAATAAGCGGAGTTAAATAACACATGACAAGCCTATCTTTAATTGTCGAATTGAATTGAATGCATAGGGTTGTTTTCCTTTTTTTTTTTTTTTTATTGCTTGGATGTTTAAGATAAAGAAATCAATTTAAAGGAATAACATATTATTTGACTTTTAAATTTTTCTCTCTTTTTTATCGTTTGTTTTATTATAATTAGAGGGTGAAGAGACATTTCTCTCATTTTATTGCTTGGATTTCGCTCTTTAATTTGAGGAGAGTGATTGATTCCACAGGATATATTCAATTACTGAGAATATCATTTGAGAATTAATTATAAGGCGTAATCGGATGATTCGGATGCTTATGCACAACCAGTTTCAGGTTTCTAGGAATAAAAAGACATGAAGTAGAAGATGCAAGTCTGTGAATTTCCAAATCGTGAAAGACAATTACAAATGACAAAGAAAAACTGCAAAACGTAAGCCAATGGTATTTCGTTGCAAATGAGAAAAAATTCTTGATGTCCCCCTAATGACAAAAAAAAATACCCTTAATAGAAAAAACTAAAAAAAAAAAAGATGTCCCCCTAATGACAAAAATACCCTTAATAGAAAAAACTAAAAAAAACTAAAAAAAAGGAGTGAAAACTTTTGAAACAAAAAAAAGGTAATGTTATTTTTTTCGAATGTATAAGGATATTTTTGTCTTTTTGACAAAAATATAAGGTTATTTTTGTCTTTTTGCTGCCCTTGGGGACATTGACAATTTTTTTTGACATTTTGGGGAAGACATTGTCCCAATTGAAAGTTTTGAGAGATGTTAATTGAGTAATAGTTTAAGAGGAATATATGCACTTTATTTATTTATTTAATTTTGGCTAAAATTTAAAAGAAAAGAAATGAACAAAAAAAAAACGCATGAAAAATACAAGAGTTCATAGCATAATACCCATTTGCAACATTATTAAGATCCCAGCCGGAACAATTCACAGCTTCAATGAGAGCTTCCCTCCACCTCTGCATTCTCTCCCTTTCCACCTGATGTCGTCTTTCATGCGTAGTGAATGCTTCGGCAAAAGTTCCGGATTGTCTTCGAACAACGGAGGAGTCCACGTGATAAAATACCGGAAAAAGAATGTGGCCTATTGTTTTCTTACACTTCACAATCTCCGCAAGCTCATCGAGGCACCATCCGGAAGAAGCATAATTTTTAGAGAAAACCACAATGCAAATCCTTGATGTACGAATTGCGTTGCGTAGTTCGGTAGAGATGGTATTTCCTCTTCGAAGCTCCTCGTTATCTCGAAAGGTACGAATTCCAACTTGCACCAAGGCAGAGTAGAGGTGGTCAGTGAAGTTCTTACGAGTATCTTTACCTCTGAAACTCAGGAAGACGTCGTAATCCCAATGAGATTGAGAAGCTACCAAGGTGCTTCCTGTGGTTGAGTTTGATTGGAATGAAAAATGAGACAAACTCGGCAAGTTAAGAAGAGTACACCCATGATGTTTTTGCTAAGTAGATTGAAAAATGAGAAAGATGTAGAGTAAACATAATTATAAATCCAAATTCTTTTAAGATGATTCCTTCTTCAATAAATTTATATCCTCTAAGCCAAGTTTCACGCTACTAAAGAGGACACGATCGACGATAGTGAATGATGATTCAGTGGTACGTATCTGAACTTACTAACAATTTTTATTTTATATTTTTTTTTTTGCTGATTTTTAAAACATATATAATTTCTCCATTATTAAAAAAAAAAAAAAAAAGCAACTAGAAATTCCCACCAGAATGCACAATTCCTCCAACATTAAAATTGAAACAAGGAAAGCAGAAAGAGACTTGGATTGCAATTGAAGTTAGAAAGTCTAAAGTTAAACCATATCATCCATTGAATGCGTGGATTATATATATATATAATTTTAAAAAAGCTTGAAAACGGTACCGTCTTCGTTTGCGTCGAGAACCTTGCGAGCCTTGTTTTGGTCCTCGGATTCTGGCTCCCGCTTCCGCTTCAAGCTTTGTCGTACCACACTGAAGCTTTGGCCCATGGGTGGTAGAGAGGTAGATAGAGAGGGATGGCGGGGGTAGTTTGGGAAAGAAATCGTGGTTTAGGGGAGAAGGGAGAAATGTGGGGATGTGAAAAAACGATCAGTACTTTTTGGGTTTGATGGATTAAGATTTCATGGTAACGAGAAACAGAGATATTTTGGGTTGAGAGCAATGGAAAAAGGATGATGAGCTGAAGATGAAGGAAGAACAGCGAAACACGATACATGTAACTGCATGCTCTCCGTCTCTCTCACTCATGCACTTTCCTACATACCATCTTTCTTCTTCATGTGGGCCACGTCTGTCTGTCTGTCAGTCTATACCGCGTTTGCTTTTCTTTTACTCGAACAAACTTTTTTATTAACGAGTGAGTGTGGAAAGTTGATTTATTTCTTCATGTGGGCCACGTCTGTTTATACCGCGTTTGCTTTCCTGACTCCAAGATGCTCTTTTGTTTTCACAGTCCATTTTGAATCTGGAAAGTTAGTTAATTTATGATAATCGATTTGGTATTTAATTATTATTATTATTATTATTTTTTGGAAGTTATTGATATGATATAAAGGGTGCATTTGGGAGTGCATTTTAAAAAAAATAATCTGCGATTTTAAACTAAATCGCAATTTTAGAGGCTTCGGATTGCGGTCTTAAAAACGCAAATTTTAAAATCGTAAAAAAATCTGCGATTTTCATAAGCTGATTAGAGGGTGTTTATTTGAAAAAGTGCGAATTTAAAACAAAATCACGATTTCTATTAAAAATATATTTAGTGCAATAGTTACCTTTTATTGAGCGGGAATGAAAAAAATACCAAGAATACCCCCTAAAATATATTAAAACCCTTCTTTTCTCTTTTTTTTCTTCATCTTCTCTGTCTCATTCATCCTTTCTCCGCCCTGTAACAGTGTGTGTCGCTGTTGTCCATCTCTCTGCCCCTCTACCAGATAATAATCTCACCTTAATATTTTCTTTCTCTCCATATAACTCTTTTGCTTTTGTAAAACTTTCCACTGTTTGGTGTTCGGTGTTATTTTATGTGGTTTGTATGATTATTGTGCTTTTTTATATATGCGTTTATATTCTTCAACCGTTTCTACAGAGTAAAGTTGTGATTTTTTTTTTTTTTTTTCAAAATTTTATTTAGATTACCATACATGCATAGTGATCTACAATCCATCATAGTATGCAGTGATAGATCACTGTACACGCAAAATAATGAGATAGTGCGTGTACAATAACCGTGTGAGGCTCTTTCTTTAAAAAAAATATTGTACAGTGACCAAGATGATGATTTTTCTCAGGTCACCGTACACTACATAGTGATGTGCACAGTGACGATTTTTTATAGCTTTTTTTTTTTTTAATTATTATTATAAAGGTACTGTACAATAACAATTTGTGATGGATTTTTATTTTTATTTTTTAATGGATATTGCACTGTAACAGTTGGTGATATTTATATATATATATATATATATATATATATATATATTTTAAAGGGTAATAAACAGTGATAATTTTTTATATATATTTTTTTAATGGGTAATAAACAATTATCAAGTACTAATTTAAATTATTGGTGAATTATGTAACAGTTAAATTTGATAAATATTATTAGTTTAATTTAATGGATTGTTCTTGTATTTTTTATTATATACAATGTTAGTTATTTTACAATTATAAAGAAATGTCTTTATTGGTAATTTGGTCATGAAACCGCAATTATATACTAATGTTATCCAAACACTCAATTGATAAAAAAAATACTTTTTAGCATATTTTACCAAACGCCTGTTCGATTTTAAAAAGTAGCGATTTTAAAAACACAATTTTTAAAAACGCAATTTTTAAAATCGTACTTATTGAAATCGCACTCCCAAACGGGCTCAAAGTAGATAAAAAAATTTAATTTTTTTTTTAATACAAAAGTAAACAAAAAATTACTTTACAGTAAATTTTTTATTTCAATAATAATTTAAAAATAATAAGTACATATTTTTTAATAAAATAAAAAATACCATTATAAGTTAGGTGATTTTTTTTTTTTTTTTGATATGTCTACACCAAAGAAGGGGATAAGAGATTCGAACTAGTAATTTTTGCTTCATTAGGCGTAATTCACAGCCGACTTAGTTACCACTTGAAGACAGTTAGGTGGTAGTTTGAAAGGGTATGTAAATTATTTATTTTATTCTTTATTTTAGTTTTTAAAAATTACATTTTTTATTTTAGCTATTTATTGTTTTGAGGCATATATATTTAACTCTCTATTTTAACTATTTGCTTGTACTATTTTATTTAAATATTTATTTTTAATGATTTATTATTCTTTCTTCGAGAGTTGGACGAGCACTGTTGGAGCTCATCAAATATTAATGCATTCTAGTGAGTTGGACGTTGTTATTTTTAACGAAAATAACAGGATGTAATGCTCACAAACACATCCACTCCTTTTATTATATATATATATATATATATATATATATATATATATATATATATATATATAAGTACATCGATCTTAGACAAATTCCAGAAAACAACAACAAAAATCATAAAAATACAAATAATAATAATAATAATAATAATAATTAATTTCTCAAATTTTTGACCTTATATTCAACTTGAAAAATAATTCATTTCTTCCCCGTTGCTTCTCCCATTTTCCTCGGAATGGAAAAAAATTTCAAAGTATTGACATGAGCCTCCGATAAAGCTTACTTCCAGCTTTACTGTTTGAATGATGCATTATGCATATATAGGAACAAAAGTTGGGAGAAGGATTCTCTCCATTTCATTTGAAATGGAGGGGATCCATTTAGTTGTTTTAAGAAGGTATTTTTGTCCAAATAAAAAATAGAGTATAAAAATGACCAAATTGCCCCCTAAAAACAACTAATTTGTTATTCTCCCTTTTATTTGAAATGGAGAGGATCCAAGTCCCAAAAATTGGGCCCCCAACCGCCATCATAGCAGAGCTTTGAAACGTTCTATCCAAGATCCACCATGTGTTACACAAACCTTTTCTTTTCTTCCACTATTTGCATACAAACAACAATTATTTGCAAAAAAAAAAAAAAA
>CM028148.1:1455109-1631648 GCA_016403345.1 Corylus heterophylla | reverse complement strand
TTGAGTGGGAGGGTTACTTTCACCGTTTGAATAGTTTGATCTGAAGGTTTATCTCTTACCGTGGTTAAATAAATTTTTTAAAAAAATTTGATTATTCATATCTAATTTTAGTCTATTTGGAATAAAACAACAAAAAATTATAAACAACAACAAAAATCATAAAAACACCAAAAAAATAAAAAATCATTTTCAAAATTTTGACCTTCTATTCTATCTGAAAAATAATTTCATTTCTTCACTGTTACTTCTTCCATCGTCCTTATTCAACTTCGAGGAAGAAGGATCGAGAAAGTAAACAGAATGGACAGAAATTTCATATTATTGACATGACTCATGAGTCTTCACGTGAATAAAGAAAGCTGTTGATTGAGAAGACAACTACTCTTCTTTGTCTTCATGCGTTCCTCGGGCAATCTTTACTGTTGACTCTCAAAAGTATATTGTTGCATCACAACTCTGTTAAACAGGAAACACGATTTGCTTAGCATCATCAGCTACTAAAAGCAACAAGATTAGCAGTGGAACTGTGGAATCAATGCAAGCATTAATTTAAGGACTTCGTTTCGCATCCGCTTTAAATTGTAATAAAAATTGGTTAATATGAAGAAAAAAATAATAAAAACTTTTGGTATGAAAAAGTACTGAAATAATTTTATTTTATAATAATTTTTTTATTTAAATAATAATAATAATAATAAATTAATGTGATATAAAAAATAAAAATATTAAAAGTTAAAATTTTTTTTAATAAATAGTACACTGTTTTTGCCGAACAGAGCAAAGCAATCACTTTTTACATCACAACTCCAATAACCTGTTTGCCAAAGTACCGGAAATGACTCAAAAAAAAAAAAAAAAAAAAAAAAAAAAATTAATCCTACTAATTATTTCAGAATTAATTTCAATATTTTTATTTTTTATATCACATCAATCACTTTTTATTACTATTTAAATTAAAAAAAAATTACAAAACAATTTTTTTAAAAAAAAAATTTCATATAAAACGTTCTTATCTTTTTTCTCACATCAATAAAATATTATGTTATAATTCAAGTCTACTACCTTTCTCAAGTCCTTTGCCAAACACATTCATAGAGTCCTTAAAGCAATGTTTGGCAAAGGACTTGAAAAAAAAAAGTTGACCGACGCTGTAATAGATTTGATTGATGTGAAAAAAAATAAAATAAAAGTAAAAAAGTTTTGTATAAAAAATTAAATAAATAAAAATAAAGATCACTGTAATCGGTACCCGTCCTCCTCACCTTCAAAGACATTCTCACTATGCGCAGCACTTTTAATTAGAGGTAAGTTTAGAATAATCAGAAAAAAGCTTGTATATTTGTGGCCTTGTTTGCCATCTGTCCGTCCGACCAAGATCAGTTGGAATGACACTGTTTTAGCTCAGATCAACCGACATTTGCAGAAAAATTAATTTTTTATATATATTAAAAAAAAAAAAAAAAAAAAAAAAAAAGAGAAGAGGAGAAAGATGGGGTAGCTCCAGCCACCCTTGGCCAAAATTGGGTGGCTGTATTAGCTATGTTTGGGCCTGAGGGTGGCGGACCACCATTTTTGGCTGGGGTGGTTGGAGCCACCTGGCCGATCTGGGGTGGTCGAACCACCCCAGTGGCCAAGGGTGGTCCGCCACCCTTGGCCCAAAAAAAAAAAAAAAAATAAGGGAACCGGTGCCTTTGGGGGTGGCCGGGCCACCCCCAAAGGGCCGGGGGTGGTTTCAACCACCCCACACCGAAACCACTTATCTGAAAGGCATATTCCATATATAACGTGGTAAGACTTTTGCTCACATTATCTTCAGCGTGGCAGCTGTTTTGCCATAGACTGCATGCAATCGTTTGGATAGCTGATCATGTATACATGCCACTTGATGTTTGTGGACACCATCTTTCTACCTTAAGTTTCTTCTTATCTTTGTTAGTTGAATGGAACTATCATCTATGTCCCTACTCTTCCTCCATTGTCAACAGCATTTCTGTCATTGTGATTTTGATTTATGTGCCACCTTTTTTTCAATAATTAATGGGTATTATTCATC
Source organism: Corylus heterophylla (assembly GCA_016403345.1). Taxonomy (NCBI): domain Eukaryota; kingdom Viridiplantae; phylum Streptophyta; class Magnoliopsida; order Fagales; family Betulaceae; genus Corylus; species Corylus heterophylla. Next base: position 1,629,595 of record CM028148.1, on the reverse strand, counting down.
TAAAAGATAATTGGCTAATTCTGGTCCAGGCTATTTAAAGTCATTCCTTTCTTTATTGTTTGTTTACTTTGTAAATATCCATGCCATTTCTTTTCAACCCAATTGCCAATTATAATTAGCTGAAATTCTCTTTTCTATACCAAAAAAAAAAATCTCGCTTCGTCCACAGAATTCTCTTATCCGTCTAAGTACGTATTACCTGTTCTTTGACAAAAATTCTTTATCCTTCATTCCAAACCTAGAAAAACTACATCTCACCGTCAATTAGAGAATTGTCCTCATTATTTTTTGGAGGGTTATGACTTATGAGCAAGTTCTGATTTATGTTTGCAGCCTCAATAAAAATAATTTTTTTTGTTATTATTTTTTTTTTTTAAGACAATTTGGTTAAAATACTTTAAAACTATCTTTTTCAACCTCACCAATTTGATGGAAATAAAAATAAATAAATAAAATTGTGAGTAAATAGTACTCCTTATTAATAGTGAGTATTGTTTACTCAACAATGGAATAAAAAATGGTTTCTCCATCCTTCTTTTTCTTTTCAGTTTCTCTCTCCTCTAATACTTAGAGTAAGAATAAACAAATCTTTTTTTTTTTTTTTTTTTTTTGGGCCAAGGGGTGGCGGACCACCCCCTTGGCCACGGGGTGGTTCGACCACCCCAGATCGGCAGTGGCTCAGCCACCCTCAATAAAAATGGGTGGTCCGCCACCCCATTTTGGCTAAGGTGGCTGGAACCACCCCAAATGTTCTCACCCTTTTTTTTTTTAAAAAAAATATATATATATTTTGATTTTTTAAAAAAAATAAAAATTATTTTAAAGCGCACATGTCAGATTGGTATCTGTAACAAAACGATGCCGTTCATTTACATGTCGGGCCTTCTATCCCCAAACATAGCTATTAATTGTTTTCTCCTGTGTTTGTTATCTCGGTGAAACCAATAAAAAAAGAAGAAAAGCTTTTGATTCCTTATTGCAATCATATTAATTCAACAATTCATTTTGAATTCTCTCATGCACTTTCCTACTATGCATGCATCTTTCTTGATGGGGGCACGTCTGTTTATATACCGCGTTTGCTTTTTTGACTCGAAAGATGTTTTCTCATTATTGCTTTTTGTAAAATTAAAAAGTGTAAGTGAAACTTCTTTTCACGAGACGAGCCTTCTGTGGAAACTAATTCATTCTCAAATGCTTATCTGAAGATCGACGAAGACGAAGACTCTCATCGTCTATTCTTTTTGAGAAATGCTAGAGTATTCATTCCTTTTTCTTTTTTTTTTTCTTTTTTTAAAAAAAGTAATTATTGGATTTACCTTTATTTGTACTATTTTTATTTAAATATTTGTTTTTAATGATTTATTATTCTTTCGTTAATGTAAGTAAATTGGTGAGCATGCATGGTTGCAAAGCACCAAATATTTCTGCCTTCTTTCGTTAATGTAAGTACATCATAACAAAATTATAGACAATATATAACAAAAATCATAAAAATACAAAAGTACCAAAAAGAAATAATTTTTCAAATTTTTGACCTTCCATTCAACCCGAAAAATAATTCGTTTCTTCACTGTTGCTTCTCTGTCCTCCTTATTCAACTTTGAGGAACAATGATGAAGTTTCAGAATGGACAAAAAAAACAAAAAAAAAAAATACAGAAATTTCAAAGTATTCACATGAGTCTTGATGTGAATAAAGAAAGCTGTTGATGAGAAGACAACCGCTCTTCTTTGTCTCCATCCGATAAAGGCTGCATCCAGCTTTGGAGTGGGAATCTTCACTGTTTGGTGATGCTTTTTATGGGCAATTAAAGAAAGCTGTTGATGAGAAGACAACTGCTCTTCTTTGTCTTCATCCGATAAAGGCTGCATCCAGCTTTGGAGCGGGAATCTGTACTGTTTGGTGATGCTTTTCATGGGCAATTAATCTTTATTGTTCAGCTGTTTGGATGATGCCTAGTCAATAGAAACAATTTTTGACCTTATGTTCAACTTGAAAAATAATTCATTTCTTTCCCGTTGTTTCTCCTATTCCGTTTCAACTTGTAGGAAAAAGGAGGAAGTTTCACAATGTACAACAATTTCGAAGTATTTACATGAGTCTTCACGTCAATAAAGCTGCTCATGAGATGATGAGAAGGCTAGTCTTCTTTCTCTTCATTGGCTGCATCCTGCTTGGAGCGGGAATCTTTACTGTTAGCTGAGGCTTTCCTCGGGCATTCATTACTGACTCTCAAAAGTGTATTGTTGCATCATAACTCTGTTAAACAGTAAACGTACGTGACTTGCTTAGCAAGCATCAACAGTGGAAACGTGGAATATGGCATGGATTGGACCAATAGCAACAGTTTTTAATTGATTTTTTTTTTAGGTGTAAGGTACTTTTTTTTTTTTTTTATCAAAATATATTTCATAATATTTTTTCTTATCTTTTTATATAGTATTAAAATATTATTTTTTTACGAGATACAAAATTTTTATTTGCCCTCACTTTTATCAACAATATCTCAACATAATCCTAAAAGGCCTAAAAGGAGAGAATAAAGAAAAATATTTATATTAAAATAATGTGTAGGACATCACTTTTAGTTTCTTACACATTAGAAAACACTGTCACAACTATTGAGAGTTGGTTAAATGTAGAAAACCTAATGTAAATAAATTTTTATAATCTTTTTGAAATTTTTCCTAAATATAAGAAAGATAATGATCTATAAGACATTTGCTATTAGTGCTCTTAAGCGATCCGAAATATTGCGTCCATTTTCAAAAAGTTAGTTTGAAACCTTTTACTCTCTACAACTTTCTCAAACGCTGTGATGAGGTGGTGTTCGGCAAACAACACCAAGCATCACCATACTATTATCTCATTTTTTCAAAAAACTTAACATAAATATATTATTCATTTTTATATCACATCATTAACTTTTTACTACTATTTAAATTTTTTAAAAAAAATGCACCACCTCATTACCACACTGTTCATCTTATTTTTCAAAAAAATCAACATAAAAACATTCTCACTTTTTATATCACATCATTCACTTTTTACTACTATTTAAATTAAATTTAAAAAAAAAAACACTTAAAAACAAAACTTTTCCACTTTTTAATACTATTTGTTTACTTTTCTATACTAATTATTATAATGATGCCGAAGAAAATTGACAAAATTATTATTTTTAATTATGCATGTGTGTTTTAATTTTCTTTTTTAATAAGGACTAGGTTTTCCTTTTTGCCATTAGGATTATATTTTTCTTCTTTAATAAGGATTAGATTTTTCATTTCCTATTAGGATTTGTTTTCCTTTTCCAATTAGGTTTGCTTTTCATTTTCCTTGTTAATTTATGATATGCCTAATTGCCTATCTTATATAAATGCATCTAGTCTTTGTTATTTTTTAGAATTTAGTTTATACTATCAAATAAATTTAAGTATTTCAGAGTTATTTCTTTGTTTGCGTATTTAGGACACTTAGTAATTTTCTCTTCCCTATTTGTTATTTTCCTTCTTTCTAAATTTCATTTTCTATATTTAATTCTTAGTTTCTGCTGCTTTTATACGCCATCAGAACAATCTTAGTTCTATCCGGCATCAAATAAGAAGATTACACAAAAGTCCAAAGTCTATTACACTTTCATCAATTTCAACTGTTGCCAACGTTCGCTCCACAAGCTCACTTTCTAAGTGTTAGAGAAAATGAATAGTCTCGTTTAATATGGTTTTATTTAATTGTTATTTAATACACATGTAAGAATGTCTTTATTTTATTTTTTATTTATTTATTTTTTTGACATATTCACATAAGGGAAGGGGGATGGAGGATTTGGTGACCTCCGATTCATTAGGCGTGGTCTATAGCCGATTGAGCTACCTCTTGGGAGACAAGAATATTTTTATTTAAATGAATGGAGAAGTCTCCAATGTATGAAGTGTGAATCAAAGTTTTTTTTTTTTTGTTAATTTTTTATAAATTAGAGTTTGTTTGAGTTCTATATCGAGATTGATAAAACTCGTAGAAGTTTGAGTTCAAACGTTGAACATTTTAAAGTTTGTAATTAACATCAATCGGATAACAGATGATGTTTCCACTTGGCCAAAAAATTTTGGTACCCACTTTTCGGTATAACAATGATAGTGGGTTAAATCACAATTTGTTCATTTTGAGACGAAGATGAAGCCTCTCATCATTTATTCATTTTGAGAAAGAGAAAATTCACGTACTTCTCAAACTACCATTCAATTAACAATGTTCTCTTCAAACTATAAAAAATTGTCAATGTTCTCCAATGACAAAATTACCCTTATTAAAATAAAAACAAAATACTAAAACTTATAGAAAAACCTAAAACTAACAAAAAAAAGAAAATCATTTTTATAAGAAAAAAATTAAAAATTTTCAGTTTTTTTTATAAAAATTGCAAATTTTATTTTATTTAAAAAAAAATAACTCACAATTTCCGTTTAAAAAAAATTAAAAATTTTTGTTTAAGTTTTTATTTTCACTTTTAAAAAAACTTTATTTTTTATTTTTTATTTTTTTTAATTTATAGGCGTATTTGGTTTTATTGAGAAATATATAGGGGCATTTGCTAGCTTTGGGAGGACATTGACAATGTTTTGGGGGGACATTGTTAGAATTAAAAGTTTGAAGATTATATTGTCAATTTTATAGTAGTTTGAGGAAGGTTTATGAACTTTACCTTTGAGAAATGCTAGAGTGTTTATTCATTTTGTTCTCTAATTGTTTTTTCATCCCCCTTTAAAAAAAAATTATTGGATTTTCCTTCATTTGTACTATTTTATTTAAATATTTGTTTTTAATGATTTTTTATTCTTTCTTTGAGAGTAAACTTGTAAGAGCATTCTTAGCATTCTCATCAAATACTACTCATTAAAATAATCAAAAGTACTTTTTTTTTTTTTTTTTTTTTCTATTTTAACAACTCACATTTTTAAAACACCCACAGCAGCCTCATTATTTTAACTATCAACTTTCACTATTCAATTTAAATATTTTTTTTTTCAAATACTTCTTTGTATATGTATATTTTACTTTTTCAACAAATATGGAAGGAGAAAGAAAAATTATATTATTTTTTATTTATTTGGTAAGTAAATAGTATTCACTATCTTTAGTGAATACTGTTCACTATATTTAGTGAATAGTGTTTACTCACTATTTATTTTGGGTTAAAATATAAGGTTGAACAGTGAAAATTTTAGTCATTTTTTTTTTTAAAAAAAATTTACCTCACTAAAATAACCAAAAAATAATTTTGGTAAGGCTGCAAGGAGTGAATTGCAGCTCACCAAAAACAAATTGTCTAGCCCAAAACAGCGTCGTTTTGGGCTGGGGTGGATTTTGTTCTTTTCGAAACCAAAATGGTGTAGTTTCGAGTGAGGGTATATTGGGCATAAAAATAAATTTAATGGTGTAAACTAATAGAGGGGGTAAAGTGAGAGAGTTTGAAGTTCGAGGAGGGTGTATGTTAAAAACGGTGGTAGTTCAGGGGATAAAGTAAAGTTTTCCTAAAAAATTAAAAAATTTTGGTTTTTTTTTTTATTAAAATTTGAAAATTTTCTTTTTTGTATAACTAAAAATTTCCGTTGAAAAAAAATTAAAAATTTTCATTTTTTAAAACAAAAATTACAAAAAAAAAAAAATCGTTTTTTTAAATAAAATTTTCCATTTAAAAAAAATTAAATATTTTCGTTTATTTATTTATTTTTTCATTTTTAAAAAAACTTTTTTTTTTTTTTTTTTTTTTTTTTTTTTTTTTAATTTGTATGGGTATTTTGTCTTATTGAGAAATATATAGAGGCATTTGCTAGTTTTGGAGAGACATTGTCACAATTAAAAGTTTGGAGAAAGTATTATCAATTAGATGGTAGTTTGAGGAGGGTTTATAGACTTTAACCTTTGAGAAATGCTAGAGTGTTTATTCATGTTTTTCTCTAATTGTTTCTTCATCCTCCTTTTAAAAAATATATATATATTGGATTTTCCTTCATTTGTACTATTTTATTTAAATATTTATTTTTAGTGATTTTTTATTCTTTCTTTGAGAGTAAATTTGTTAAAGCATTCCTAGCAGCCTCACCAAATATTACTCACCAAAATAATCAAAAATATATATTTTTTTCTATTTTAACAACTCACATTTTTAGAACACGCACAGCAGTCTCACTATTTTAATTATCAACTTTTACTATTTAATTTAATTTAATTATTTTCAAATACTTTATATATATATATATATATATATATATATATATATATTACTTTTTAAAAAAATATTAAAAAAAAAAGAGAAAAATTATATTATTTTTATTCATTTGATGGGTGAATAAAATGACGAGGCTGAAAATAAAAATTTTAGTCACTTTTATTAAATTACTTTACTAAAATAAATTTTTTTGTATTGAATTGGAAAAAGTTACTTAAATCATTACAAAGGTACGGCCATCATTACATACACAGTAGGCTATATCTTAAGCTATTATTTACAACACTAGCTAGAGACAATAATGTATGGATTCATATTATATAAAATATAATATTGGAGGAATATTATGGGGCTGTTGTGGGCAAGCTGCAGCGTGAGGTGGAGAGCATGATGATCAATAAAATGTGGGAAAATGATATTCAAAGAATCTTGACTAAGTGGAGTAGGAAGGATAAGCACATGCTGTGGGGGCCGTGGGGCAAACTGCTTTGTTGACCGGAGAAACAGAAGTGCGCATGTCATGCTGTGAGGCAGACTGTTGTGCGCATGCTGTGGCTGCTTGTGCTTTGTCTGTTGAGTGAAGAACTTTTTGGTCAGAAACTACAAGCTGATGAGTCAGCTTAACATAAAATAACTAAAAAATAATTTTGATGAGACTGGAAGAAATGCATTGCAGCTCACCAAATATTTCTGCATTATGCTGAGTTTGGATGTTGTTATTTTGGTTTCATTTCCACTCCTTTCTACTATATTTAAGTACTCATTGACAAATTATAAACAACAACAAAAATCATAAAAACACAAAAAAAAAAAAAAAAGATCATTTTCAAATTTTTGACCTTCTATTCAACCTGAAAAATAATTCATTTCTTCACTGTTGCTTCTCCCATCATCCTTTTTCAACTTCGAGACAGTAAACAGAATGGGCAAAAATTTCAAATTAGTGACATGACTCATGAGTTTTCACGTGAATAAAGAAAGTTGTTGATTGAGAAGACAACTACTCCTCTTTGTCTTCATTCTTTGGCTGCATCCAACTTTGGAGCGGGAATCTTTACTGTTTGGCAATGCTTTCCTTGGGCAATCTTCACTGTTGACTCTCAAAAGTATGTTGTTGCATCACAACTCTGTTAAACAGGAAACCCGACTTGCTTAGCATCATCAGCTACTAAAAGCAACAAGGTTAGCAGTGGAACTGTAGAATCAATGCAAGCATTAATTTAAGGGCTTCGTTTCGCATCCGCTTTAAATTGTAATAAAAATTGATTAATATGAAGAAAAAAAATAATAAAAACTTTTGATATGAAAAAGTACTGAAATAATTTTGTTTTATAGTAATTTATTTTTATTTGAATAATAATAAAAAATAATTAACGTGATATAAAAAATAAAATTATTAAGAGTTGAATTTTTTTTTTTATCAATAGTATAATGTTTTTGCCAAACGGAGCCAAGAAAACAATCGGCAATCACTTTTTACATCCCAACTCCTAGAACCTGTTTGCCAGAGAACCGGCAAGGACCCAAAGAAAAAAAAAAAATTCAACCCTACTAATTATCTTAAAATCAACTTTAACATTTTTATTTTTTATATTACATCAATCAATTTTTATTATTATTTAAATAAAAAAATAACTTCAAAACAATTTTTTTTTTTCAATTTTTTCATACAAAACATTTTTATCTTTTTTCTCACATCAATAAAATATTATGTTATAATTCAAGTCTACTACCTTTCTCAAGTCCTTTGCCAAACACACTCATAGAGTCCCCAAGGTTGTGTTTGACAAAGGACTTAAAAAAATAAATAAATTGAAACTGTAGCAAATTTGATTGATGTAAAAAAAAAAAAAAAAAAAAAAAAAGAATATTTTGTATAAAAAAATAAAAATTTTAAAATAAAGATCACTGTAATCAGTACCCGTCCTCCTCACCTTCAAAGACATTCGTACTATGGGCAGCACCATTTTGTTCCCGACACTTTTAATTAGAGGTAAGTTTAGAATAATCAGAAAAAAGCTTGTATATTTGTATTAATTGTTTTCTCCTGTTTTGTTATCTCGGCGAAACCAAAAAAAGAAGAAGAAAAGCTTTTGATTCCTTATTGCAATCATATTAATTCAACAATTCATATTGAATTCTCTCATGCATCTTTCTTGATGGGGCCACGTCTATTTATATACCGCGTTTGCTTTTTTGACTCGGAAGATGTTTTCTCATTATTGCTTTTTGTACAATTAATAAGTGAAAGTGAAACTTCTTTTCACGAGACGAGCCTTCTGTGGAAATTAATTCATTCTCACATGGTTATCTGAAGATCGACGAAGACGAAGACTCTCATCGTCTATTCTTTTTGAGAAATGCTAGAGTGTTTATTCATTTTTTTTTCTTCTTTTTTTTATAAAAGTAATTATTGAATTTACCTTTATTTGTACCATTTTTATTTAAATATTTGTTTTTAATGATTTATTATTCTTTCGTTAATGTAAGTAAATTGGTGAGATGCGTGGTTGCAACTCACCAAATATTTCTGCATTCTACTGAGTTGGATGTTATTATGGTTTCATTTCCACTCATTTCTATTATATATGAGTACGTACATCATAACAAAATTATAGACAATAACAAAAATCATAAAAATACAAAAACACCAAAAAGAAATAATTTTTCAAATTTTTGACCTTCTATTCAACCTGAAGAAAGCTCAGCAAAACACGATACATGTAACTGCTCTCCGTCTCTCTCATTCATGCACTTTCCCACCATCTTTCTTCTTGACGCGGGCCACGTCTGTCTATACCGCGTTTACTTATCTTTTACTCAAAGAAACTTTTTTTATTGTCATATTTATAACTTTTGTAATATTAGAGCATTTATTTCAAGCCTTCTATTTTTTAATACTTTTTTAAAATTTTAACAAAATTTACAAAAAGCTTTATATTTACCATCAAACTCTCTATCAAATGGTAAATATAACATTAGCTTTAATTCTTCCTCAAATCTAAAGACTCAAAAAGCAATAACTATTTACTTTTTAATATTATTTTAGTTATTGAGATGACATTTTGATAAATTTCTCGCATAAAATCAAAGCGAGTGAGTTTAATAACAATTACTTTTATTAGTAAAAAATAATATTTAGCTAAAAATAAAAAAATATTTAAAGAACTTAATATTTGGTAATTTCAAAAAGAAATTAATTGTAGTTAAAAAAAAAAAAAACATTTTTAAAGTTAAATTTAACTAATTTTTTAAGTTTATCAATTTGTAGGACCCACGAGTTACGTCATGTAGTCATTTTCAGTTTTGGTAGCTTGCGACATGTAGGAATAAGGAGGAAGTTTCGGAATGGACAGAAATGTCAAAGCATTCACATCTCTTCACGTGAATGAAGCTGTTGATGAGAAGACCAGACTGCATCCCATGCTTTGGATGCCTTTTAGTGGAGGCCACCTCATCTGTAGTGCTAATTATCTTCAGACTTCTTCCCCTTGTGGTTGGGTCAAGTCAACATATCCGATAAAAACTACATATATTCAGCTGTGTGCTATTTGATGATGCTTTCCTCGGGCAATCTGACCGTTGGATATTGATGCATAGAAACAAAAATGGTGCACAATAACCTCGCCTCTTGTGTTAACTATTTGCATAGACAACACAATTATTTGCAACCACTGATTCGAGTTTTCTTAGATTCAAGGAGAAGAAGTTAACTTGTTATGGTTATGCAACCTTAGAAGCTTCAATATTTACACCTATTCGGCATCAACTTCAAATATGGTGAAGACCAAAAAGTCTTCATTTCACATTTGTCATTAATTCGTTCAGGCTCATTTATGGGGATGCAAATATTGGTTTGAAATTAAAAACACTTTTCAAATGTTCAACAACCAACTAATTCGTGATTAATTCGTTCTACATGCATGGCAACAAGGACATGTCACATAAATATAATGCGCGCGAGACCAAAAAGTCTTCATTTTACATTTTGGGATTATCAGTTTCTTTTTTAATTTCTAGTTTTTATTTATTTATATAACTTTAAGAATTTGTTTAATTTTGTGAAGAATATTTTTGTTATTAGGAAATATTAACAATTTTTTTAGTAGTTTATTAGACTTTAACATAATTAGGGTGGTCCTAGAAGGAAATGCTCTCCAAGTGGTGTAAGCCCTCCGAAAAGATGAAAAGAGTTGACGTCGGCATGGACATCTCACTACAAAAAATTGAGATTTATTGATTAACCGTTAGTGACGTGTCATTAGCAATGTGTGTGGTGGGTCAAAAAATGGGGTGTCACTATTGGAATTTTAGTAACATGTCAAGTTTAACACGTTACTAAAGTTTACAAAATTATTAAAAACAAAATATATATTTTCAAATAATATCATGAAATCTGATTTTCAAAAACCCAAAACCAACAGCAAATCAAAATTTAATTGAAAATTTTCAATTAAATGAAAAAAAAATAATAATAATAAATAAAATTTGTTTACATGGAAGCAAAATTTTTCAAAAATTTCAATAAATCAATCAAAAATTTTGAATTGGAATCTAGTTTTGAACACATGCATAATTAAAATAGCAATTTTTTTAAAATTTCTCCTGCATCACTTAGGATTTATACAGGATAATTGAATATTGGAAAAAATATCCTTTGTTGACGCATATATTGAAGAAGTGCATGAGGAGGCTGCAGAACAAGCTTCGAAAGATGGAGTTTTTCCTATTGTCATTTGGTCTTTCCTTTTTCAATGTTGTACTTTTTGTATTGAGTATGTGTGAAACAAACGGTGAATTTCGTTTGAGGAGTGCTGAATGCTCTGATCAAATTTTAGACGGTTAAGGTTTCAATGTAAAAGATGTTATGGAGACATGAGCCCTTGATGGATAGAAGAGAAAATTATAAAATGCCAATTAGAAGTAGGTCAAGTAGTTATGCTCTTTTAAGAAAAATATAAAAACAAATTCATTCATGTCCACATTAATAGTTGATATATATACTAATGTGTTTGGTACAAAAGATACTTAATGCTTAACGGCTCTTGGTCTTGATCTCGATTATGGAGTGGTTAGGAAATAAACCAAAGAGAAAGTATTTCTATTAATTTAAGATTTATTTATTTTTTATGTGGATTTCAATGTTGAAAAGAGTAAGAAGGCTGGCTTTTTTTCTTTCCATTAATATTTGTCTTTAGCCCAATCAAACATTTTGTTCTATATAAAAAAAATTTAAATTAAATCATACTTAAAAAACACCTGCGCATAGCACAGGTTATATGCTAGTAAGAATTAAGATGAAGTTTTTGTAACATTAGTTGTTAAAATAACTGCTTAACTTAGTAGGTTGAAAAAGATAAAAAGAAAAAAAAAAGATAATTGCTCCCAAAGACTATTAGTTTGAGAATAAAAATCAGCAGTAGACTGACCTGGCTCCTGACGTGTCTAATAAAGTTTAGTTTCAATCTGAAACTCAAGTGAGGCATCATAAGTACAATTGTATCGTTTTGCTAAAAACTCCCAGGCAGCCTTTGCATTCCCAAGCTTGGGGAGCAAACTATGAATGGAAGGAACTGAAGTATTGATAAACCAAGAAATAATACGATAATTTGCACTATCCCAATCTTCAAATCGACTGGCAAATTTGTCGGCTGACTCACCTTCTTTTTGTGTGGGTGCAACAGTTTCTCCACAAATATAATGCCATAATCTTCTCCCTCTCAAAAAAACTTCCATATTTTGAGCCCACAACATATAATTGGAACCATCTAAAATATTGTCAATGGGACGGACAATATTATCAAGATTGGTAGACTTTTTTTTTTTTTTTTTTTTCTTTTTTTTTCTTTTCGGAAAATAAAAAAATATTAAATAAATAAACCTGTGGGTAGTAATCCGGTGTGGCAAAGGTGCAGGTGCAGCCTCAGGGAGCGATCTGGTGTGGCGCGCGCATTCTGAGTGATAGCGGCGCGTGGTAGACTTCGTTTCACACAAATATTCCGATTTTGAACAGCAAGACCTCTACAACTTCAGTCACATACAATAAAATAACCACAACAAGTGTTTGGTGTATTGTTGAAATAGAAAAACCACCAAAAAGAACGCTCAAACGGAAAAACAAGAAAAATGTACGGACGGGGAACGGAGGCTTAAAAGAGGCACCAAGAAAACGGTTGCTCTGATATCATGTAGAAAAATACAACAAAAAGATAATTGTGGAGAAGAAATTTGTATTTCTGATGTATTGAATTGTACAATGGAATAGTTTATTTATAGTTGAATGAGGCCGTAAAATAAAGGAAATACAATAATTAAAAAATAATACAATAATTACAGAATAAATTAACTTGCAAGAAAACAATCTCTATAAGGAAATTAACTTGGCAACCAAGCCAAGAGTAGGGACCAAGCAAAGAGAGGATTCATAATATTCTAACAACGAAAATGCATGAGTATAAAGCTCAATTTTTGGTTTGATGGCGGAGAGAAGATTTTTGGGTTGAGAGGAGGGAAACTCTTCATAAATACATATCTCGCTCAACGAATTTTGATTTGAATAATGTGAAATAATTATTAAAAATAGTTTGTTGGTCAACGCCTAGTACACAATATATATATTGCAATATAGGAGTTGACCTTTTCTAACGTGAGTCCACAACTGCCCTCGGCGTCATGATTAGTAACGGTCTTTTTTTTTTCTTTTCTTTTCTTAAGGAGGCTTAGAGAGAGTCATCTCAAATGTGATATAACATTTAAAATCATTATTGAATCTAAGATGATCATTATTGAATTTTGATCGGTTGGTAATTTTAAATGTCACAGCACATTTGAGATGACTCTAAAATGACTTCCTCTTTATATCATTACTCCCTTATCAACGGGTTACTGTAACCTACTTTCTCACAAAATGAAACAATTTGTTTTTGCAGTCATATTATTACAATTCAAATATTGATAAACACGATAATTAAACACAATCAGATTTGCTTATTGCGATGGAATTTGATTTTTAGCATTTTTCAATCATGCTCTCACGCGGCCTCTTGCATAGAAAAATTGTCCAACTCTTCATGAACCGATTATTTGGAGCGGTGCGTTCACACCCGGAGCCATGGGTGGTCACAGCCACCCCAAAGTTACTACTTGAGGTTGTAATCACTCTTCCGTAATGGTTGAGGGTGAACCGGTAATTAATATCATGTCCTAAATTAGGATTATAACATTATTTTTTTCCCAGAAGAATAAGATTAAGAACATCTTAACAAGTAATGATGGGGATGGCGCACTGCATATATAGTGATCCACAACCACTTAAAAGCGTTTATCCAAAAGCTCATTTTCCCTTAAAAATTCAGCATAATTTCTTGGAATATTTGCACCAAGAAACAAAGCCTTATGATGAGATTCTCGTTTTGTTTTGTAAGATGTCTTGGATTCGATGTACAATGACTTGCAATATATAATATTTTAAACCGTATGACATGTAAGCTGATTAGTTGTATCTATGGCAATCATTTGATAGATTTAATGCAAATAATTAAGACTAAGTCTTATATATATATATATGGCCATATTCTTTTAGATACTTTTGGGTTGATATATATGTTTATTATTTACTATGCTGTTTTCATTTTTTTTTAAAGCAAATTGAAAAATTAAAAATGCTTATTTGATAATCTCAAGATAGGAGTTGAATTTTCCAAAAAATGTGGGTGCCACGTTTCTCGCATGAATAGCCCTCGGCGTGGTGCATCCTAGCTGTCCATTTTGGTCAATGAAATTGATGTCCCTCTTCCCTCTTCAATTGAGGTCTCTCCACTGTAGGACGTGACAACACATGGGCTAATTTATTAATTTCAAAGATAAGAAAAAGCTAGCTAGGCATCAAGAGAATTGAGCAGGGGGGATTGAATTGTCATGATAAACCAATTGTGGCACAGATTCTATACGACTCTAGCCTCTAGGAACTTGAAAGAAAGCAGAATTATGAGCTCCTTTTCTTCAGCAGCATTGAACATGCACTTCCAATCGGAGATCACTTTTGTTCTTGATATTAATCAATTGTCCAAGGACGCCTTCATTGAATGGTTCAAATCTTTCATTAGATATCAACAATATCTCATCAACAATACCATAAAAACTGATCTCTTCCAATAACTTTTTGCATAATGACTATTTTATGCAAATGCAATACATTTTCCCTTTTGCAGGAGCATTAATGTTGTGAGAAAAGGAGCAAACATATATATAAAAGTTACCTGCTCAACCATAGAAGGATCAAAAAGTGGGGCCATCAAGAAGCATAAGATCAGTAGAAAAGGAGCACAAGAATACATATTCAATAAGAAGTTATTGCTCTAACAGCATGTGGGGATTTTCAAAATGCACTCTGTATGAACACCTTACTTATTTTCTGCTGAAGCAATTTTGGGGCCAGGAGGAGCTCTGCAATATATGCCATCTATATAACCTTAAAAGTACAAGGACTCATGACAAGTATCAATTCCAAAAGCTGGGGAGAATAGATGATACTTGAAGAAACTACAACAGGGCTTAAAAACAACAGCCAACTTCAATATGAACGAACAACAGATACATGGGAGGTAAAATAAAAAAATTAAAAAAATTAAAAAAAAAAATCTTAATTGTATGTATCATATAAGCTGCACCTAAACTTTATTAAGAAAAGTATGTGGATTGTTATGGGAGTAAAACAAAAACAACAATAGGTATTCATCGTTGTCATGTTCACTGTATTCTTCAATTCACGCCTGTGCCAGAAAAACGTCCATTATTATCAAATCTTCGAATTTAAATGGACTCACACCATGAAGGCAGTCGACATACTCATTTGCACTCTACTCAACATATCCCAAGGAAACGTGCCATGACTGCTTACCTGAAAGTAGTAACCAAAAATATAATTTTAACAGGCCTAATTGCAGTAGTATACACCCGGCAAACCAGCCATCCAGCTATCACGAAGATAAAGATACCTTTAATTCCAAAATCTAGATTCTGCAAATGTCACGACCAAACACCAAGTTTGTATAAGCCAGTTGATTGCCACATAAAATCTGTTCCTCCAGCTTAAAACACGAGTCAGATATGCTGAGCGCCAAATAAACCAACTGACAAATCCTGCCATGGATAATTCTTTGGCCTCCTGCAAAATTGCTGCTGCATTAGTCAATGGTCCAATTTAACTTAATATCTCAAGAGAGAAGGCCCAGGAGTGACTAGAAACTCACCTTGCTCTGCCTAAGATCTACGAGAGCCTTGTATCTGGCAATGGTTGCCATGCTTCCTAGATGCTTGTAAACAAATTGATCTCCGAGTTCCATGTCATTTGCTCCATTGGCATGACCTCCACCAGCCTTAAAAACTCAAAAGGAGGCATATTAAAGAGCCAATACCAAAATTGCCGGCCAAAGAGAAATATAATAGCATATTTAGTTATGTTTGCATATCAACAGATATCAAGCATCACACTATTTTGTAATGGGGATAGCTCCTTGAGGTTTGCAGTACAAAGACTTAATTCAGACCATAAATTTAATGTAACAGAACAAAAAATCATCTTATCTTGACCTTCCAAAAATATGTGTGATGTGGATATTATTTATTCATGAAATATGCAAATAACACAAATCTGCAGTCATCTGGGATATCTCTAACTTTAACAGTTTGCCAAGAAGATTACTTATATCTTCATAACAAAAGCTGTTCATAGATAAGTAACTTACCTGAGCAAAAGCTGGGAGGGTTGGTTTTCCAATACTTTCAAGAAACCCATTGCAATAACTAATGGAAAACACATCCTACATGGAAGGAACAAGTAACCACTTGTCAACACCAATCCAAACACGAATAGTAACACATTATAATGCATACGCTGTTTTCAAAGCATGCCTACCAATTTAAATATGAATAAGAAAAACATGGAGAGCAAAAAAGCAAAAATGAACCAATTTACTATGGAAATGTGATATAACAGAACATTATGGTGTCCAATGGAAAATCTAATCAGAAAAATAGGAGGCAAGACTAAAATTGACAAAATTTAGCTAAATATCATACAAGTACTGAAATCCAACCTCATTGATGCTTGAAGACATTATAATAAAGGGGGAAGGGGGGAACAAAAGCAAACCCTGTCCTTCCTAAGAACCTACAAAAAGCTTTCAAAAGCTGCATAGAGATTTCCAGAATTCCCAGCAAATTGTTCCAAGAGTTGGAGAGAGGTTGTTGATGTATTGCGGACAATCTTTTCCAGAATAGGAAATTTCCCCCTTCAAAACGGTTTAACTACAAGAATGAATTGGTCAAAAAGCCTCATATATATGGGGCTGAGAATGATGTAGAAATGCATTGTTATGAGCCAAAAAGAACTAGTACTGACCTTCCACAGGGGGATTTTGGAAGTTCCAGAGAGTTAACAAGAGGAAAGGGGCCAACACCCCTAGAGCACACTAACAGCCCATATGGAACCTCTGTGCCATCATTAAGAATTAACTTCTAAGCTTTAAGATCCTTGACAATCCCACGGAAAAGACAAACTCCTGATTGAAAGAAACTACTAAATGAACAATTTTTGGGGATGTGGGAGGGTGGGGGGTTGTTAATAATTCCAATGTCCACAAGTTCCCTTCAGAGAAAAATAGTTCCTTTTGGATTTTACCTTGTCATGTGCCTCTGCCTTTCTAAATGGTCTAGCTCTTGGGTTTGTGTATATTGCTCATAAACTTTTGCATGAGATGAGCTCATTTTTTGCTTTCCTGGTCACCTCTCTCTCTCTCTCTCTCTCATGTGTATATTCTATGCCATTAAAGGGTGACATTCTCGAAGACTCAGCAATCGAGCCTGAGAAGGATATGTGCATGTTGACGGTGAACCCAGAAGATGCACCGAGTGTACCAGAGTAAGTTTTCCTTTCAAGTTCTCCACTTGACCCCTCTATTGATGCATATGCTATTTTATAATTTTCCTTTCCCATGCCATAATTCCCTGTAGATATGTTGAAATCGGGTCTTCCTGTTTCAGTCAACGGGAAGAGGCTTTCTCCAGCATCTCTACTTGCTGAACTCAACAAGATTGGTGGGAGGCATGCAATTGGCCGAGTTGACATGGTTGAAAACCGACTTGTTGGTATGAAAAGCCGTGCAGTGTATGAAACTCCAGGTGGGACAATCCTCAGGTGGGACAATCCTCTTCACCGCTATACGAGAGTTGGAGTCTTTAACTATTGATCGAGAAACCATGCAAGTTAAAGATTCACTTGCTCTCAAATATGCAGAGCTAGTGTATGCAGGCAGATAGTTTGACCCACTCTGCAAGTCATTGGATGCATTCATGGGGAAGATTACTGAGTCCACAACAGGTTCAGTTGAACTCAAACTATACAAAGGTCCTGTTAATGTAACAGGCTGAAGTAGCCTCTGTAGCCTCTACAGGAAAGATATCTCTTCTTTTGAAGACAGCTGGATCTATGATCAGGCTGATGCTGCTGGGTTTATACGGCTTTATGGTCTTCCAATGAAGGTTCGATCAATGCTTAAGCAGGGTATCTAAGGCTTGGCCTCCTTTGATTTGTCTTTCTGATTAGCAATCCATTTGGATTAGTTTAACAATTCGTATTAGGTTCTTAGGATTTACCAACTATTTAGTTTTCCTTCTAGTGTCGTGCTTTAGTTTTCTAGTTTGTTTTGTGATTGAATTGGACAACAATGGAAACCTTATTTATTCTTCTTTTTTGGACTTGGTTGTTCAATACTTCTGGTGGTGCACATCTAGCACATCTATTATTGAAGCAGCTTCAATAGAGATGACAATCAAATAAAATATCCTATCAGATGCAAACAGGTTCTGGCCATTAATTGAACTAGGATTTTCTGCTAGGGAAATTATTTCAATTTGTCATCCAAAAAAGCTAATTCATTTCTCTAGCAAAATTAATTAATTCATACTTGTTATTTACCGAAAACCGAACACATAATACAAAAACATGAATAAGTTAAGGTTATGCAGACTGCAATGCCGGTTCACCAGTCCAATCAATGGCTGTCCTCTCTGAAAATGCTCTCCCGAAATCTCAAGTGGAACGAAAAGAATTCACTTGCATGGTTCTATAAAACAGGACAAACAATCATGGAAACGTGCCAGACTACATTAGTATATAGACCCAGCAAACCATTCATCCAACTATCAGGAACAGGGAGGGAGAAGAAATGTAGGCATAGACTCCTACAAGAAGATAAAGAAACCTTTAACTCCAAAATCTAGATTATGCTAATATAACAACCAAACACGAAGGTTATAAAACTCGCCTTGCTCTGACTAAGATCTACAAGAGCCTTGTATCTGCCAATGGTTGCCATGCTTCTTAGATGTTTGTACACAAATGGATCTCCGAGCTCCATGTCATTTGCTCCATTGGCATGACCTCCACCAACTCTAATAGATGTGATAGATATTTTCCTTGTCGCTCCGCAACCTTGAAAACTCAAAAGGAGGCATATTAAAGAGCCAATACCAAAATTGCCAGCCAAAGAGAAACATGATAGCATATTTAGTTATGCACAAACCATGGCCACTCAAAATCCAGATCACTATTTCAATCATGATTGGAAATCTCATATTAGGATTGCCGTCTGGCCGAACAAGCATCTTGGGAAATCAACACTGCCATCAACAGATATTAAGCATCAAACCATTTTTTCCACCACATTTAAATGGGGGTAGCCCCTTGAGGTTTGGAGTAAAAAGACTTGACTCAGTCCCTAATTTAAAATAACAGAACTAAAGTTATCTTGTCTTAGTAATCAGATTGACCTTCCAAAACGCGAGGTGGGATGTTATTGATATTATTGATTCATGAAATATGCAAATAACACAAATCTGCAATTATCAGGGATATCATTGCTAATATCTTCACACACAAAAAAAAAGGTTGGTCGTAGATATGTAGCTTACCTGAGCCAAAGCTGGAAGGGTTGGTTTTCCAGTACTTTGAGGAAACCCACTGCAATCACCAGTGGCAAACACATCCTGCACGGAAGGAAAGCGTAACCACTCATCAACACCAATCCTGTAAACACGAATAGGATTTGTTAACTCTTTTTGTAATGCCTCAGCTTTTTTCAAAGCATGCCTACCAATTTGAATATGAATAACAGAATAAGATAAACATGCAGAGCAAAAAAAAGCGAAAATGAACCAATTTATTATAAATTGTGACATAACAAAACATTATGGCATCCAATGGAAAACCCAATTGTCACAAGAGTTAGAGAGACCTCATATGGGACTGAGAATGATGTAGAAATGCATTGTCATGAACCAAAAAGAACTAGCAACTAACCTGACAATCCCACGAACAAGCCGAACTCTTGACTGAGAAACTACTAAATGAAAATTTAATAGATCCATAAGTAAAATATGCGTGTGTTGGGGGGGGGGGGGGGGGGGTTTGATTTTTTCGAGTAGTTGTACAATACCCCAATTGTTGCTAGTGAGGGGTGTCTTACACATCCTTAGGAGAAGGCCTTGTTCCTTTTAGATTTTGCCTTTTACAATTGACAACATAATCTTCGACAACAAAGATTAGACTAAAACTTTTAAATTCAGAATATGCAATACATAATTCCCAACAACATTTTTACGATAGACACAAGCAAGTTCTTACCGTTAATCATGCATCTCTTACTTTTGTCAACTGTTTAGTAGGTTTGTGTCTGAGGCGATCATCAAAGGAAGAAAATATCTCG
The DNA here is from genome assembly GCA_016403345.1 of Corylus heterophylla. NCBI lineage: Eukaryota > Viridiplantae > Streptophyta > Magnoliopsida > Fagales > Betulaceae > Corylus > Corylus heterophylla. Next base: position 1,609,594 of record CM028148.1, on the reverse strand, counting down.
TTTGCCTGTGAATCCAAGACCAATTTACTCAACATTTCCTTGAAACATGTTTTGCAAGTCTGCAATGGTTTTTTTGTCACAATAACAGTTCTAATGATGTCTCAAAGCAAATACAGATCCTTCTCAAGCAAGGTGATTGTGTGGATAGCAATAACTCTAGGGAAAACAATTTAAAGGAAGAGTAATTCTATTTAATACACTTACTAACAGTTCCCACACAACTGGGATGACGTGTCAATAAAGACCTTTTTCTTTTCTTTTTTTCAAGTGCTGATTTTTACTCCCAAGTGCCAAGTCATCAAGTTGTATGGCTGTGCTCCCAAAGCAGTTACCAATCTGTGATATGCAATCTTAAACTTCCACGGATCCAAGGTGTCCGGTCCATCAGTAACTAACAGTGCCAATTTCAATTACAAATCCAAGACCAAATTTTCTTACAATTTAGCCTTAATTTGATGAAACTCAAAACTCCAAGATTATGATAGACCCCACATATGAGGAAGTAGACTATTCATTAGATTTATCATATTACTCAAATATAATAACCAAAAGCCAAGTGCTTTTCCCATCAACTTTGGTCATGAAATTAGTTCCACTATTCTTATTTCGCAGATTGTAGTACCCAACAAGAGACAAGAGTTAGTTACCCAATCAAATGAAATTTTATAACTTATTATAGAATAAAAGCAAACTCAATATGGTTCTATATAATAAATAAGTAAAAAAAACTACAACAGGGCAAAAAAATAAAAAAAAGGTTCATAACAAAGAAAGTTTTGCAATTTGAGAACATTGAAGAAACGAGAATTCTGGTAACAATTTAGTGCAATACAAATTGCTGCAGTGAAATAAACATTACCTAAAACCCTCCAAAAATGTAGCCCAAGTACCTCATACCCAAAAAGACTAAATCAAAATTACAATTTTTTTTTCTTAAAGCGACAATAAATTAAAATTACAAATTTACATACGATTTTGCCTTACCCATATTTCACTTCAATCAAATTTTACTTTTCTTGTTTTTTCTTTTTCATCATTTGATTATTACTATACAATGAAACTTTCTAAGAAGAGCTTTATCACACAATGTTCACAAAAAGCCAAAAAAGCCAGACTTTTCCCGCAATTTAACAAACCCGAAAAAGGATAGCAGACATACCAAACGATTATTTCCATCGATGCGATAATATCTGGGTACCCGAGGGATGGCGGGTTGGATCCTGCTGATTGGATCGGCGACGGACCTGAACTCCAGCCTCCAGGGTCCCCACGCAGGTGGAGAGGCCATGTGGTTCCGAGGAGAAACGCATACAATTCATAGAGCTTAGTGTGGAGGCCCTTCATGAGCCTGCAAGAGGCCCAACCAGAGCCCACCACCACCACCATCGGCTTCTCCTCGAGGACCGTGCGTCCCACGCCAACGAAGCCATTCAAAATGGGTTCAGCTAGTGCTCTGTTTATAGGTTTAATGCTGAAGACACGAATTAGGCTTCCGAACCAAGCCATTGTGAGAGTGAAATTAAAAGGAGAATCTCTGTATCGAAATCATTGACCCAAGCCATCTGAGATTTTGAAGATGAACAAGCCTTCTGTAATCCTTGCCCATTGACTCAAGTTCCCTGCAAGGACGAATGCGTGGCAACAGCTTAAGGAAGACAGATGCCGTCTATGAAGGAATTCGCTTCTTTAAGCGCCACGACGAGATTAGGTTTTTTTGAGAAATATGGAACTTCTGTCTAACATTTCAGCACATGCAGAGCACACAGCTATCAAGAATCATAGTTAAAAGCTATGAAGGTTACAACATCATGAAAATAACAAACTTTTTGCTACCCATGCACAATCACATTTAAGAAACAGATCCATTACATGCAAACTAAATCAAGGACATGGGTAACCCAAATACAAAACAACTACAAACTAAAAATTCAGCTGAGAGTTAATCTGATCTACTCCATCCTCAACTCAAAGGTCAGGACAACTAATTCAGCAATAACCCAAAGGCCAAAACAAACAAAATAAAAACAAAAAACAAAACCCACAAGCAACAACAGAGAGGCACGACATCATGGACATCCCATCGGAACACACGCCTTGGCCGAAGAAGACGATCAGATCCAAGGTTGTAGAAACTAGATCCAGAACTGGATTTAGATCTAGATTTACAAACTAGATCTAAAGTAACTCGCCAAAAACAGAGACCGACGGAGCCTACAGAGAAGTCACCGAGCACTGCTACCAAGGGAGGGGAGAAGATCTTCCTCTTGCAGTTCTTGGCATTGTTTACGAGTAAAGAGAGCGAACATTTACATAGATGCAGAGTCTCTTACCATTTGCGGATCAATTGGCTCAACTGCAAAATGGACTCCACACCTCTTCACTTCCAAAATTTGCGGATCAATTCTCGGCCCACTTCGCGGAAAAACTTCTCCACAGTTATACATCTCTAGATCAACGGTGACCTCTATTTCATCTCCACTTTTGATCTTAATGCTTTTTAGCGAGCCCCTATCATCCCCAATACTAACTTGTGCATCTATATAATGTTCCAAGGTACCAAAATCTGCTGCTCTTGGTATATCGTTTCCCGTGTAACGCCAATACTTGTTAAAGAGGGCTCCAGAACTTTTATTACGTAGCCTCCATTTGAAGTAATGCAATTGATCTAATAGGCCTCTAGGTGCTTCCATATTTACTACATAAACCATGCATAAAAGCACCTTGCTCATTTTACCTTCCACAAACGGAGGTACACGGAAAGATACTGAAGAACCAATAGCCTGCTGACTTATCCAACTTGGAATCTCACTTCCAGGAAGAAGAACAGCACATTCCCTACCTGTCTTCCACATCATCTATTTCAAAAAAGTTTTTGCATCAGAAACTGAGAGAGAGAAGAGAATAGAGAGAGAGAGAGAGAGAGAAGAGAAGAGAAAAGAAGAGAGACAACCTGGAGAACACTTTTCTTGAATTCCGATGATAGATTGTTGCAGCTTGCCATCTGAACTATACTTGGTACACAAAGCAACCTCTCCAAATTTTGAATCTCAACCAGTTTGCGGCAATTATCAAAGATAAACTGTAACATCGAAGTCTGGAAATACCATGAACTCTCGTTTGTCTGAATTAAGACTCTTTCTAATGATGTGCAGCCATTTGCAGTCAAATAGCATACACTTCCGGGAGGTGAAATTGATTGAAGATTAGAACACTCACTCAACATCAAGAATTTTAAATTAGGAAGGCAGCTAAAGCAACTAGGTAGGTTACGAAAATTGTTTCTTGATAAATTCAATGCACTAAGTGAAGATAAACATTGAAATGCAGGAAAATCATCTTCAGACAAATTGCGGTCACTAAGATCCAGGTTCACCAATGAACGTAATTTAGAAATGGATAACAAAACCATGCGGTTGGAGTTATTAGGTGATACACGTGATATGGATTTTCCTCCACGTCCAGGTAATATGAAATGCTGGAGCATGCTCAAATCACCCAAGGAAGGTAGTTGCTCAATAGCAGTTCCATCTGCTTCCAACCTAGACAACGCCTTTATATTCCCCCATTGTTCCGGTGACATGTCATATTTTGAGCATTTAGACAATATAAGACTACTAAGAGATATTAAATTAGAACTGCTACTAATTGGAAGCCTCCTAAGCTTCTTGCACCGCTTTAAGTTAAGTGAGTAGAGTTCTTTTAAATGTCCAATGGACTCGTGAATCTTAAGCCACCTTGAACGGACTTCAAATTGTAGCATGCCTTCCATTGAGGTTTCTGGGAACTCTGGTGAGTTGTTCAGACCTTTACCTCCTTCAAAACATAAATATAGGACATTCTTCAAAAGCTTAAAGGAGGATAGTAGTTGCTTACTAGCAGTGAACCCCACATGCAGACTTGTTAAATTCGACATATTCCCTAGTTGCTCCGGTAACCGTTCAAGATTACAACAATGCGACAGTTTGAGAGTTCGAAGAGATTCCAAGTTACAAATGCTACTTGGAAGATTCTTAAGGTTCTTGCATCCATTTAAATCCAACGAAACAAGTCCTTTTAGATGTCCAATGGACTCGTGAATCTCAACTAAGTTTACACAACCTTTAAGTTTTAGCCGCTTCAAACGTGGGCCATGTAAGAAGTTTGGTAATTCAGTGAGACTTCTACAATTAGAAAATGATGCACATCCAAGATTCATGAAAAGACCAAAGGGGGATGGTAATTGCTTTGGTGATTTTTCAAGTAATGGCCAATCTAAAGTTTTAAGAGATTCTAGGTTAAAAGTGCTTCTTGGAAGATACTTCAAGTTTGTGCAATTATTTAAATTTAATAATTCAAGTCTTTTGAGATGTCCAATTGACTCATGAACCTGAACCAAACTTGTGCAACCTTCAAGTATCAGTATCTCTAATTCTGGGACTTGTGAGAAGTCTGGTGATATGATGAGATATTTGGAATTGCTGAGATTTAGGACCTTCAAATTGTTAAATATCTGGGCAACAAATAAATAAACAAAAAGAAGTGAAAAAACTTTGTTAGTTATATATTCAACACTTAAATAGTGAAAAAAGCAAGGTAAGATTGGATATACTTTTTTTGTCTCCCAAACTTGTTCGAGATTACTGTGCTGCATGTCAAGAATAACAAGGTACTCTAGATGAAAATCCAGTGGTAGAGATTTCAAAGGGCACTTATGCCAACAAAGCCATTTTAACTCTTTGGAGAGATCTTCATAGGACCCTGTGAGATGTACATCGTTGATTTGGAGCAATCTCAAATTCTTCATATTTTTAAATGCTTTAGTTTCCAAAGGTACACCTTCAGGTACATCGTGATTTAAGATGAGACCTTCAACTATTTCCGATCCCTGACAAAATAAATGTTTAAATTAGCATTACACAAGAATAACATCCAACTATATATATATAAAGTACAAACGTCATTTAGACTTGATTAGAGTTGCTTAAAACTTGATTGCGTATCTTTTTAATGTTATGAAGTACCAAGTCTTTACTTGATTTAGAGAATTTAAGATCATTTAGTTACAAGTTATGTTGATCTATTATTCAAATAATGATGCATGCATGTACGTCTTACCGTATTATTGCGTAGTACATATGTGACATCCTTATGAAACCACAGCCTACTTCGTCTTCCAGGATAACGGGGTGATTCTGCATAAACAATCCCTCTTCCCATATCTCGAATAAGATCATGCATCCTCAACACATTATATTCAATTGTCACAAGGGATCTTCGAATGAGGATACCGAGGCCATCATCTGCGGGGAAATCACATGCGAGAATTTTGACGACATCTTTTGTTTGCATACCGATAAAGAAACACGCAATATCGAGAAATATCTCCCTCGTTTCATGTTCGAGAGAATCCAAGCTTGTTTCCAATTTTTTTTGAATCTCTCCATCAGGAATTTTTTGTAATTTTTCCAATTTGCTTTTCCATTCGGCAACACTTCTTCCAACTAAGGAAGAACCCAAAACCTTAAGAGCTAAGGGAAGGCCTCCACAATAGTTCACTACACTAACAGAGAGCTGCAAGTGTTCTTTTTTTATTGGATTTTTCATCTTGAAGGCATACCACTTGAAAAGTTGAAGAGACTCCCTATGATTCAATTCGTTAACCTTATATTTTTCATCTACTTCAAGTTGATCTAACAATTGTTCATCTCTACATGTTGCAATGAGTCTACTTCCCGGACCAAACAATTTGTAGTTTCCAACTAATTCGTGTAATTGGTCTAAGTGATCCACATCATCAAGAACAACTAGAACTTTTTTCCCTCGAATTCTTTCCTTAATCATAGTGATCCCTCTATCAACATCGTAAACATTCAAATTCTTCTGGTGCAATATATCATAAAGAAGTTGTTCTTGTAAATGAACCAAACCATTAGCCTCTTTTGATTTTTCTTTAACATTGAATAGAAAGCTACTTTCTTGAAATCCACGACATATTTCGTTATAGACAGCTTTTGCTAGGGTTGTTTTGCCAATTCCACCCATCCCATAGAAGCCCACAATGCGAACGTCATTCGTTTCAAGATTTAATAAAGCTTTAATGAGTTCAACACGAGATTGCAATCCTATTGGGTGTTTGGCAACATCCAAGTGGTCGGTGTTCACTTTACACAAAACTTTTTCAACAATCATATCAATGACTTGTGATTCATACCTGATCATTACAAATCAAATGGAGAAGACCAATAAAATAAGAACATAGAGAGGAAAAGAAGAAATACATTTATGACTCATTGGCATCATAAAGATAAAGATGTTATCAAGATCTCAATCATATAAGGCTAATACGCCATGACGAACAATTAGATTTTTTTCAAATTTATTGATAATTATCAATCAAATATATCTCTATGTAACTTATTCTCCTATTGACATGCCATAAAACAATTATTTTGGTTTCTTCTAGTTAGTATAAAAAGCCATTTACTGTTCCGGGCAAAGTATGGTTACAATTTCATTCCACCGAAGTGCAAGATATTTTAATCTAAAAAGCAATACAGGACTAGATAATTAAAGAAAAAATGTTTTTCTAGATGGCATTACCTTGATATATTGACAAAGTGGGCATGGAATAGAAAACCCATCGTTTGATTCAACTCAAACACTAATTACTTTAGTTCATAATTAGCTTAGTGCTATCTATATGGAAAAGTCCACATGCTCCTCTCAAATTGTCGTATAGTTGACAATACCTTCCCAAACTTTCAATTGCAACATCACTCCAAATTACCAAAAAAATCACAATGTCCCCCAGTGACAAAAATACCCTTCGTAAAAAAAAAACTATATCTAAGAATTTCAAAAAAAAAAAAAAAAGAAGGGGAGTGGAAACTTTGGAAAAAAAATACTATTATTCTTTTGAATTTATAAGGACATTTTTTTCTTTTTGACAACAATATAAACCTATTTTTATCTTTTTGCTGTCCTTGGGGACATTAAAATTTTTTTTGGTCCTTTGCAGAGGACATGAAATAGAAGATGCAGGTCTGTGAATTTCCTAATCATGAAAGACAATTACAAATGACAAAGAAAGACTGCAAAACATAAGCCTAAAATATTTTGTTGCAAATTCCAAATATAATGAAATAGTTTCTCCAAAAAAAAATTACATTAATCATACATACAAAAGACAGAAGTTTAAGTTAGGGACCAATCTTAGAAAAATAAAAACAAATAAAAAAACAAAACATCCAAAAAATACTTAAAACTTAAAAAGAAAATGTAAAATCCAAGAGGTAAAAAAAAATCATATTCTTCAGAACAAATTAAATAAATAAAATAAAATAAAAAATTGATTTTTTTTTTTAATAGATATCTCTGTTGTAAGAAAATTAAAAATTCTCGTTCAAAAAAATTTAAAATTTCGCCAAAGAAAATAAAATTTCCTTGTTTTAAAACATAATTTTTTTTTAAAAAAAAACATTCATTTTTAAAAATAAAAACTTATATTACAAAACAAAATTAAACATTTCATTTTAAAAGAATTTAACAAAAAAAATCAATTTTCTTTTCTTGTCAATTAAAATTTTCGTTTTAAAAATAAATAATTTTTTTTGTTAATTTTTTTTTTCAATATCATAGGGATATTTTTGTCTTACTAAGAAATCTATCAGAACATTTTTATCTTTTGGATAACCATGAGATACATTAACAATGTTTTTGTAATTTGAAGACATTATTACAATTAAAAGTTTGGAGGATACATTGACAATTGGGCGATAATTTGAAGAGATATGTGAACTTTTCCTTAATTATTCATATTCGTACCACATCAGCATTTTTGACACATCAAATTTAAATAAACTTAATTTAATTAAAAATTAAAAAATTAAAATCTTTTTTTTTTTTGATAGATAAAGTAATTAAAATGTTTAAAAAACAACTAAAAATAAAGAACCAAGAGTAGCACCCCAGCACTGTATTGGGAATGGCAAAGGGTGGCTCGTACCAAAAGGGGTCCATTAAGCCTTGGGGTTCCTTTTATTTTTTTGTTTTTGTTCTTTTAAGATTTTAATTATCTTCTATTTATTATTTTAATTTGACATGACAAAAATGCTAACAAAGCACTAAAAATGTCGCTTTTTCGACCCATGAAAGACCCGTTTCAAATCCAAGGAAAAAAAAAAAGTAAAGAAAGGTCAACATTACTTTAAACTGTCAATCAATTGAGAATATCTTTCTTAAACTTTGAAATGGAACATCCTCGAACGTCCTCTAAACTACCAAAAAATTGTTGATGTCCTCAGCCAATAAAAAGACAAAATGTCCTTATAAATTTTTATTTATACATGCATACAACTATAAATTCTAAAAAAAAAAAAAACGAATAAATAATTTTTTTAAATAAAATTTTTAATTTTTTCTTTATGAAATCAAAATTTTATTTATTTATTTTTTAAATAAAAATAAATTTTGGCCACTCTGATTTTTAAGTTTTAATTTATTTATTTATAGTTTTAGTTTCTTTTATAAATTTTTTGATATTTTTGTTGTTATTCTATCAAGGCTATTTTCTTAATTTTTAGTAGTTTGAGAAAGACGTTTCAATTGTAAGTTTGAGTGACCATTATTAATCGGATGGTACTTTGAGGAGTTTATATTAACTCAATTGTCCAAGGAAGAGATGCATTTCCACAATGACTAAAGCATTCCAAATTAATTTGAAATTCTTTTGATTGATGTATATTTGTATTAAATTTGCTTTCTTTATTTGATCAATTTTTAATCTAAATTTAAAAAGAAAAAGAAAAAAACAGACACAAGCGAAATAAAAACTTCATGTAAAAGATCAAGAGACCACAGCACAATGATTCAATACCTGATTATTATTTGATTATTACGATTCAATAATTAGAAAAAAAAAGACTAAGAAGTAAGCACAAGGAAAGGAAAAGAAGAAAAAATATTACTATTTTACGTCATGACAAACAATTAGGATTTATCAAATTTATTGATAATTATCCTTCAAATATATCTCTATATAATTTCTACTCCTACTGACAATTTGACATAACAAATTTTTTTTTTCTTCTAGTAAAAAAGTCAATAACTGTTTCACGCGAAGTATGGTTACAATGTCAGTCCACATGTGTACGATATTTTATCTTAAAAGCTATCCTAACCTTGGTAATTCTAGAAAAAAGGTTTGTCCATCTAGATACACCGATAAAGTGGGCACATAATAGAAAACCATCAATTCATTCAACTCAAACGTTAATTTTCTTAATGTTACTTTTCATCAACTTTTATCTAAAATTTCAAAGAAAAGGACAGAAAAAAAAAGGAAAAAAAAAGAAATGCATGAAAAAGTAGAGTCTATAGCATATTACTCATTTGCAAGATTCCAGCCAGAACAGTTTGCAGCTTGGGTAAGAGCTTCCCTCCATCTCTGCACACTTTCCATATCAGTCTGAAACCGCTTTTCATGCCTAATAAAGGCTTCTGCCAAAGTTTTAGTCTGATTTCGGACATCCGAGGGTTCCACGTCATAAAATACGGGAAAAAGAGTGTGGCCTATGGTGTTCTTACAGTTCACGATCTCTGCAAGTTCATCAAGGCACCACCTAGAAAAAGCATAGCCTTTAGAGAAAATCACAATGGAAATCCTTGATCTATGAATCGCATTGAGTAATTCACTAGAGATGCTCTCCCCTCTACGAAGCCCCTCATCATCTCGGAAGGTATTAATTCCGACTTTATCCAAGGCACTGTAAAGGTGGTCAGTGAAATTCTTGCGGGTATCTTCACCTCTAAAACTCAAGAAAACGTCGTGGTCCCAACCAGATTGAGAAGATGACGAGGTGCTTCTTGTGATTGAGTTTGATTGGACTGAAAATGGCGACAAACTCGACAAGTTAAGAGGAGGATATTTATGCAAAGTAAATTGAAAAATGAGAAAGATCATTAAAACATAAATATGAATACAAATTATCTTTATGATAATTCATTATTTTTCTTCGTCAGTTCTTTTTGCATCCTCCAAGAAAAGTTACACGCTACTAAAGAGGACACGATGATGATGATTCAGTGATATCTGAACTTAATTCCTCAAACATTAATATTGAAACAAGGCAAGCAGAAAGTTAAACCATATCATCCATTAAATGCGTAAATTATATATATATATATATATATAGGATTTGAGTTTTATTACATGCTTGAAAACGTACCGTCTTCGTTTGCGCCTTCGACGACGAGAACCTTGCGAGGCTCGTTTTGGTCCTCGGATTCTGGCTTCCGCTTCCGCTTGAAGCATCCTGGGTCCATGGGTGGTAGAGTGGTGGACAGAGAGGGATGGCGGGGAAGTTTGCGAAAGAAATCGCGGTTTGGTGGGTAAGAGTGGCGGACAATTGAGAAATGTGAGGATGTCAACAAAATGGGTTTAACGCTCAGTTTCTGGGTTTGATGTTTGATGTCCGAGATTTGGATTTAGATTTCTGGGTAACGAAAAACAGAGATTTCGGGTTGAGAGGAGGGAAAGTGAGAGAGAGAGAGAGAGAGAGAGGTCAGCTGAAGATGATCAAGAAAACTCCGCGAAATTTCTACGATCTTTCTCTTTTGTTTTAGTTTTTAGATAATTTAGATCTTACTAGCTTTGTCGGTGGTGATGACTGATTGCGTGTATTTTTTATTTTTTATTTTTTTGTATTTTGTTTTGTGCTTTTCCGGCGTTTAAGTCGAGGACCAATAATTGAGTGGGAGAGGTTACTTTCACCGTTTGAATAGTTTGATCTGAAGGTTTATCTCTTACCATGGTTAAATAAATTTTTTTAAAAATTTGATTATTCATATCTAATATTTAGTCTATTTGGAATAAAACAACAAAAAATTATAGACAACAACAGAAATCATAAAAACACCAAAAAAATAAAAATCATTTTCAAAATTTTGACCTTCTATTCTATCTGAAAAATAATTTCATTTCTTCACTGTTACTTCTCCTATCATTCTTATTCAACTTCGAGGAACAAGGATCGAGAAAGTAAACAGAATGGACAGAAATTTCAAATTATTAACATGACTCATGAGTCTTCACGTGAATAAAGAAAGTTGTTGATTGAGAAGACAACTACTCTTCTTTGTCTTCATCCGATAAAGGCTGCATCCAGCTTTGAAGCGGAAATCTTTACTGTTTGGTAATGCTTTTCATGGGCAATTAATCTTTACTATTCAGCTGTTTGGATGATGCGTAGTCCATACAAACAACCTTACGTTGAACTTGAAAAATAATTCATTTCTTCCCCGTTGTTTCTCCTATCCCGTTTCAACTTGTAGGAAAAAGGAGGAAGTTTTACAATGTACAGAAATTTCAAAGTATTTACATGGGTATTCACGTCAATAAAGCTGCTCATGAGATGATGAGAAGACTAGTTTTCTTTCTCTTCATAGGCTGCATCCAACTTGGAGTGGAATCTTTACTGTTTTGGTGATGCTTTCCTCGGGCAATTTTTATTGTTAACGCTCAAAAGTGTATTGTTACGTAATAACTTTGTTAAACAGTGAACGTACGTGACTTGCTTAGCAAGCATCATCAGTGGAAACGTGGAACATGGCATGGATTGGACCAATAGCAACGGTTTTTAATTGATTTTTTTTAAGTGTAAGGTACAATTTTTTTTTTTTTTAAAAAAAATTTTTTTATCAAAATATATTTCATAATACTTTTTCTTATCTTTCTCTATAGTATTAAAATATTATTTTTGTTTACAAAACACAAATTTTTTATTTGCCTTTATTTTTTTCACAAAGTCTCAACATAATCCTAAAGAGAAAAAAGATAATAAAGAAAAATATTTATATTAAAATAATGTATAGAAAACCACTTTTAATTTCCTACGCATTGGGAAACATTATAGCAACTATTGAGGGTTGGTTAAATGTAAATAACTTAATGTGAATAAGTTTTTATAATTTTTTTGAAATTTTTCCTAAATATAAGAAAGATAATAGTCTATAGGACATCTGCTATTAGTGCTCTTAAGGGCTCCGAAATACTGCGTCCATTTTCAAAAAGTTAGTTTGAAACCTTTAACTCGGGTCATGATTCTAAGAACGCCTAGCATGCATGCTTCTTTTTTTTTTTTTTTTAATAATTAAAATTATAAAATATTATTATTTTATTATTTCAGCCCAGCATTGTGTTTAACATCACCCCCTTTTACTCTCTACAACTTTCTCAAACGCTGTGATGAGGTGGTGTTCGGTAAACAACACCAAGCATCACCATACTGTTTATCTCATTTTTTTAAAAAATTAACATAAAAATATTCTTCATTTTTATATTATACCATTCACTTTTTACTACCATTTAAATTTTTTTTTTTTAAAAAAAAAAAATCACACCACCTCATTACCACACTGTTCATCTTATTTTTCAAAAAAATCAACATAAAAACATTTTCACTTTTTATATCACATTTTTCACTTTTTACTACTATTTAAATAAAATAAAAAAATCACTTAAAAACAAAACTTTTCCACTTTTTAATAGTATTTGTTTACTTTTCTATACTAATTATTATAATGATGCTGAAGAAAATTGACAACATTTTTTTTTTTTATTATGCACGTGTGTTTTAATTTTCTTTTTTAATAAGGACTAGGTTTTCCTTTTTTCCATTAGGATTATATTTTCCTTATTTAATAAGGATTAGATTTTTCATGTCATATTAGGATTTATTTTCCTTTTCTAATTAGGTTTGCTTTTCATTTTCCTTGCTAATTTATGATATGCCTATCTTATATAAAGGCATTTAGTCTTTGTTATTTTTTAGAATTTAGTTTATACTATCAAATCAATTTAAGTATTTCAGAATTATTTCTTTGTTTGTTTATTTGAGGTACTTAATGATTTTCTCTTCCCTATTTGTCATTTTTCTTCTTCCTAAATTTCATTTTCTATCTTTAATTCTTAGTTTTTGCAGCTTTTATACGTCGTTAGAACAATCTTAGTTCTGTCCAGCATCAGATAAGAAGATTACACAAAAGTCCAAAGTCTATTACACTTCAATCTATTTCAACTATTACCAACGTTCACTCCACAAGCTAACTTTCTAAGTGTTAGAGAAAATGAATAGTCTCATTTAATGTGGTTTTATTTAATTGTTATTTAATACACATGTAAGAATGTCTTTATTTTATTATTTTTTTGACATATCCACATAAGGGAATGGGGACGGGGGATTCGAACTAGTGACCTCCGCTTCATTAGGCGTGGTTCATAGCCAATTGAGTTACTCCTTGAGAGACAAGAATATTTTTATTTAAATGAATGGAGAAGTCTCCAATGTATGAACTGTGAATCAAAGTTTGTTTTTTTTATAAATCAGAATTTGTTTGAGTTCTATGTCGAGATTGATAAAACTTGTAGAAGTTTGAGTTCAAACATTGAACATTTTAAAGTTTGTAATTAACATCAATCGGATAACAGACGATGTTTCCACTTGGCCAAAATTTTTTGGCACCCACTTTTCGGTATAACAATGACAATGGGTTGTTAAATCACCATTGATTCATTTTGAGACGAAGACGAAGACAAAGCTTCTCATCATTTATTCATTTTGAGAAAGAGAAAATTCACGTACTTCTCAAACTATTATTCAATTGACAATGTTATCTTCAAACTATTAAAAATTGTCAATGTTAATAAAAACAAAATACTAAAACTTCTAGAAAGACCGAAAACTAACAAAAAAAAAAAAAAAAAAAAAAATTTATAAGAAAAAAATTAAAAAAATTCAGTTTTTTTATAAAAATTGAAAATTTTATTTTATTTTAAAAAATTAAAATAACTAACAATTTCTGTTTTTTTTTTTTTTAAAAAAAAAATTGTTTAAATTTTTATTTTCACTTTTAAAAAAAGCATTTTTTTTTAAAAAAAAAATTTATAGGCGTATTTTGTCTTATTGAGAAATATATAGGGGCATTTGCTAGCTTTGGGGGGACATTGTCACAATTAAAAGTTTAGAGATTGTATTGTCAATTTGATAGTAGTTTGAGGAGGGTTTATGGATTTTACCCTTTGGAAAATGCTAGAGTGTTTATTCATTTTGTTCTGTAATTGTTTTTTCATCCTCCTTTTAAAAAAAATAATATGGATTTTCCTTCATTTGTACTATTTTATTTAAATATTTGTTTTTAATGATTTTTTATTCTTTCTTTGAGAGTAAATTTGTAAGAGCATTCTTAGCGTTCTCATCAAATATTATTCACCAAAATAATCAAAAGTATATTTTTTCTTTATTTTAATAACTCACATTTTTAGAGCACCCACAGCAGCCTCATTATTTTAACTATCAACTTTTATTATTCAATTTAAATATTTTTTTTCAAATACTTCTTTGTATATATATATTTTACTTTTTCAACGAATATGGAAGGAGAAAGAAAAATTATATTATTTTTTATTCATTTGGTAAGTAAATAGTACTCACTATCTTTAGTGAATACTGTTCACTTACTATTTATTTTAGGTTAAAATGGTGAGGCTGAAAAGTGAAAATTTTAGTCACTTTTGTTAAATTACCTCACTAAAATAACCAAAAAATAACTTTGGTAAGGCTGCAAGGAGTGAATTGCAGCTCACCAAAAAAGAATTGTTTAGCCCAAAACGGCGTCGTTTTGGGCTGGGGTGGATTCTATAGTTTTTGAAACCAAAATGGTGTAGTTTCGAGTGAGGGTATATTGGGCATAAAAATAAATTTAATGATGTAAACTAACAGAGGAGGGTAAAGTGAGAGAAATTGAAAGCTCATGGGGGTAAAGTGAGAGAGTTTGAAGTTCGAGGAGAGTATGTTAAAAACGGTGGTAGTTCAGGGGATAAAGTGAAGTTTCCCTAAAAAATTATAAAATTTTGGTTTTTTTTTGGTTTTTTTTTTTTTTTTTAAATTGAAAATTTTATTTTTTGTTTAACTAAAAATTTCAGTTTTAAAAAAAATTAAAAATTTACATTTTTTAAAACAAAAAAAAAAAATCGTTTTTTTAAATAAAATTTTCCATTTAAAAAAAAAATTAAATATTTTCGTTTTTTTTTTTTTCATTTTAAAAAAAAAAATTATATGAGTATTTTGTCTTATTGAGAAATATATAGAGACATTTGCTAGTTTTAGAGAGATATTGTCACAATTGAAAGTTTGAAAATAGCAATATTATCAATTAGATGGTAGTTTGAAGAGGGTTTATAGACTTTAACCTTTGAGAAATGCTAGAGTGTTTATTCATGCTTTTCTCTAATTGTTTTTTCATCCTCCTTTTTTAAAAAAGAAAATATTGGATTTTCCTTCATTTGTACTATTTTATTTAAATATTTATTTTTAATGATTTTTTATTCTTTCATTGAGAGTAAATTTGTTATAGCATTCTTTGCAGCCTCACCAAATATTACTCACCAAAATAATTAAAAGTATATTTTTTTCTATTTTAACAACTCACATTTTTAGAACACGCACAACAGCCTCACTATTTTAATTATCAACTTTTACTATTTAATTTAATTTAATTTTTTTGTTCAAATACTTCATATATATATATATATATATATATATATATTACTTTTTTAAAAAATATATAAAAAAAAAAGGAGAGAAAAATTATATTATTTTTATTCATTTGATTTGATGAGCGAATAAAATGACAAGGCTGAAAATACAAATTTTAGTCACTTTTATTAAATTGTCTTACTAAAATGAAAGTTTTTGTATTAAATTGGAAAAAGTTACTTAAATCATTACAAAGGTACGGCCATCATTATATACACAGTAGGCTATATCTTAAACTATTATTTACAACACTAGCTAGAGACAATAATGTATGGATTCATATTATATAAAATATAATATGGGAGGAATATTATGGGCAGGGGTGGGCACGGGTCGGGGCGGGGCGGGTATTGCCTTTTTTTTCACCCGCCCCGCATCCTGCGTGTTTGAGAAATTTCTACCCGTCACCCGCAAAAAATTACAGTACCCGTGCGGGTTCGGGTATTGCGGGGCGGGTTGAATAGGCACGGGTTTTGCGGGGCGGGTCGGGTAAGAATTCAAGGCATCAAAATTTTCTCTTCCAAGGATTTTCTCAGCAAGCAAACAAAGGATTTTCTCAGCAAGCAAACAGATCGAGGGAAAGAAGGAGAAGAAGAGAAGAAAATCAAAGGGAAAGAGGAGAAGAAGAGAGGAAAATCAAATGGAAAGGAGAAAAAATTTTAACTAATCAATTACAAGTCACAAACTTACCTCATGATTCTGGATTCATGAGAACCTAATAATCAGAGGGAAAGAAGTCAAAGAACCATCAACCATGGTCCATAATCCCAGCTTTTTCTCTCTCTCACCGTAAATTCCTTTCTCTCTTTCTCACTGATTCTCCCTCCATTTCACTCTCAGCCCAACTCTCTCCCAACTCCTTCTCAATCTCCTTGTCGATCTTTTCGTCTTCGAGGCTTCAAGTTCTCTGGATGTCGGCAGAAAGAGCATGGGTGGGAGCTAGGTGATGGAAGCTGCGTGGAGGGGGAAAGAAGGAGAAGAAGAAGAAGAAGAAAATCAGGGGGAAAGAGGAGAAAACTTTCTTGCTGGATTTGGAGGCGTCAGACATGAGATGAGAGAAAATAGGGAGTGGGTGGGAGATATTTTGGGTTTTTAGGGTTAGGTTCATGGGCGGGTAGAATCGGGGCGGGGCGGGGCGGGTACCCGCATGAAAAAAATGTATAAACCCGCTACCCGCCCCGCCCCGCACGGGTTGAAAAAATTTTACCCGAACCCGCAAAAATACACTTAAAATCCGGTTGGGGCGGGGCGGTTCGGGGCGGGGCGGGGCGGGTTTGCGGGTTGGGCGGGCCTAATTATGGGGCTGTTTTGGGCAAGCTGCAGCGTGAGGTGGAGAGCATGATGATCAATAAAATGTGGGAATATGATATTCAAAGAATCTTGACTAAGTGGAGTAGGAAGGATAAGCACATGCTGTGGGGGCCGTGGGGCAAACTGCTTTGTTGACTGGAGAAACAGAAGTGCGCATGTCATGCTGTGAGGCGGACTGTTGAGCGCATGCTGTGGCCGGAAGAAATGCATTGCAGCTCACCAAATATTTCTGCATTATACTGAGTTTTTTTTTTTTTGTAACAAGCATTATACTGAGTTGGATGTTGTTATTTTGGTTTCATTTCCACTCCTTTCTACCATATAAAAGTACTCATTGACAAAATATAAACAACAACTAAAATCATAAAAACACCCCAAAAAAAAAAAAAAAAAATCATTTTCAAATTTTTGACCTTCTATTCAACCTGAAAAATAATTCATTTCTTCACTGTTGCTTCTCCCATCATCCTTATTCTACTTCGATGAACAAGGATCGAGGAAGTAAACAGAATGGACAGAAATCAATGCATGCATTAATTTAAGGGCTCCGTTTCGCATCGGCTTTAAATTGTAATAAAAATTGATTAATATAAAAAAAATAATAAAAATTTTTGGTATGAAAAAGTATTGAAATAATTTTGTTTTATAGTAATTTCTTTTATTTGAATAGTAGTAAAAAATAATTAATTTGATATAAAAAATAAAAATGTTGAAAGTTAATTTTTTTTTGATAAATAGTATTTTGCCAAAGGACCCCAAAAAAAATAAAATAAAATAAATCAACTCGACTAATTATCTTAAAATCAACCTCAACATTTTTACTTTTTACATCACATCAATCATTTTTTTTTTACTATTATTCAAATAAAAAAATAATTACAAAACAATTTTTTTTTTTTTCCCCATTTTTTCATACAAAATATTTTTATCTTTTTTCTCACATCAATCAAATCTGTTATAGTTCTAGTCCACTACCTTTCTCAAGTCCTTTGCCAAACACACCCATAAAGTTCCTAAAGTTGTGTTTGACAAAGGACTAAAAAAAAGAAGTGGACCAGAACTGTAGTAGATTTGATTGATGTGAGAAAAAAAAAATAAAGAATTTTGTATAAAAAAGATAAGAATGTTAATGCATTCTAGTGAGTTGGATGTTGTTATTTTTAACGAAAATAACAGGATGCAATGCTCACAAACACATCCACTCCTTTTTATTATATATATATATATAAAAGTACATCGATCTTAGACAAATTCCAGAAAACAACAACAAAAATCATAAAAATACAAATAATAATAATAATAATTAATTTCTCAAATTTTTGACCTTATATTCAACTTGAAAAATAATTCATTTCTTCCCCGTTGTTTCTCCCATTTTCCCCGGAATGGACAGAAATTTCAAAGTATTCACGTGAGCCACCGAGAAAGCTTACTTCTAGCTTTACTGTTTGAATGATGCATTATGCATATATAGGTACAAAAATTGGGAGAAGGATTCCCTCCATTTCATTTGAAATGAAAGGGATCTATTTAGTTGTTTTAAGAGGGTATTTTTGTCCAAATAAAAAACAGTCAAAAAATGACCAAATTGCCCTTAAAAACAACTAATTTGTTCTTTTCCAATTCATTTGAAATAGAGATGATCCAAGTCCCAAAAATTGGGCCCGCCCAACCGCCATCATAGCAGAGCTTTGAAACATTCTATCCAAGATCCACCATGTGTTACACAAACCTTTTCTTTTCTTCCACTATTTGCATACAAACAACAATTATTTGCAAAAAAAAAAACAAAGTATTTGCCCTAATTTTTTTTTAATTTTTAATTTTTTAAAGGTTCTTAAGTTATTAAATTTATAGGAGAATGCTAAGTGCTTTCCTAGTATTCTTCTTGTGCCCTCATAATTTTAGGTGGATATTATTTTATAAAAAAACAAAAAGACAATTGCTCTTACGGCTTTATGGTCATTCAATGAAACGTTCAATCAATGCGTAAGTGGAGTATTTAAGGCTTGGCCTCCATTTCAAATTTCCTATATATCTTTCGGTTAATGGCTTAGTGGATTTAGAAGGGTATAATTGTTTAAATTTTTTGAGATTAAAATTTTTAGACAATACTACTCTTCTAAATGCACTAACTAAAGGAAATTGAGGAAATTTGAAATTTTTTAGGATTTTTTCCTCCTTTGTAAGACTATATAATTTTTTTTAGTAAGACTATATATTTCTCCCATATTAATTAAAAAAACCATAGAAAAAGCACATAATGAATTTATAGACTGATTTAAACAAAATTCTTTCACTTAATTTAGAGAAAAGTAGGCTGAACTCCTAAACATGTGTCTGGGAGATTGAGGTTAATTGTCTTCACGTGAATAAAGCTGTTGATGAGTAGGTTACTCTTCTTTCTTTTTCTTCTAATGCCTTAGTGGAGGCCACGTCATATGCAATCATGTAGCGCTAACCTCATTGAACAACTTCAGTTGGACTCTGGCAATTTCCTCCTTTGGAAAAGGATCACCTCCATTGGATGTCGACATTGATAAAATTCATAAAGATTTTACTAGAATGAAAAGCCGAGTAGTTATTAATCGCCCGCTATTTGCTTTAAAAGTAGTTAGTAAAAAATTGCTAACCACTAATTGAGTTTTTTAAAACTGTTTACTGTTTACCGCCTTTGTTATTTAATAATAATAATAATAATAATAATATTTATACTTATAACTTGATCAATTTTATATATATATATACATTTCTTGATGTGGGCCATGTCTGTTTGTCTATACCTCATTTGTTTTTCTTTTAATCGAAGAAACTCTTTTATTTTAACTTTTGTAAAAGCTTTACTAAACTTGTTTTTTTGGTTATTTTTGTGAGCTAAATCACTAGAAATCACAAAAAAACATTTATCAACAGCCTTACTAAAATAACAATTTTAGTTTGGTGAATGACTATTCACTTACCAAACGAATTAAAAATAATATAAACTTTTTGTTCAAAAAAAATTGAAAAAAAAATGGAGAAGCCTTTTGAAAAATACTAACGAGTGAATGTGGAAAGTTGATTTATTGGCAGGAAAAAAGATGCTCATCGTCAACAGCTGGGTCGTGCACACAATTATAATTAAGGGTTAAATACTAAATTAGTCCCTGGGGTTTCACAACTTTATTTTTTCCCTCCTGGGTTTTCATTTTTATCACAGGAGGTCCCTGTGGTTTTGATAAGTGACCAAATTAGTCCATCCGTTAGTTGACCGTTAGTTGACCGTTAAACTGACACGTGGACCAATCAGACGCCGACACGTGGCACATATATTATTATTTTTTTTTTTTAAATTTAAAAAAAAACATTTTTTTTAATTAAAAAAAAAAAAAAAAAAAAAAAAAAAAAGAAAGAAAGAAAAATGGGGAAAGCAGGTGGCTCGGCCACCCTTAGTAATTTGGGGTGGCTCGGCCACCCTTTGCCATGGGGTGGCAGAGCCACCCCCATCTGTCGATCGGCCACCCCATGCAGTCGGATGGGGTGGCCAGCTCCTAAATTGCCAAGGGTGGCGAGCCACCCTTGGGCTCCAAGGGTGGCGAAACCACCCGGTACCCAGGGGTGGCTCGCCACCCCATGGAGCCTTGGGTGGCGAAACCACCCAACTCGGCCACCTGGTGCCCGGTGGCTCGCCACCCCATCCGGCGGATGGGGTGGCTGCCACCATGGCCAAAGGGTGGCGAGCCACCCAAATTGCCAAGGGTGGCTCGGCCACCTGTTTCGTCCCATTTTTCTTTTTTTTTTTTTTTAATATTTTTTTTAATATTTTAAAAAAAAAAACATTTTTTTTTAATAAAAAAAAAATTTTAAAAAATTAATATATGTGCCACGTGTCGACGTTTGATTGGTCCACGTGTCAGTCCGTACAGTCAACTAACGGTCAACTAACGGTCAACTAACGGATGGACTAATTTGGTCACTTATCAAAACCACAGGGACCTCCTGTGATAAAAATGAAAACCCAGGGGGGAAAAAATAAAGTTGTAAAACCCCAGGGACTAATTTAGTATTTAACCCTATAATTAATTAGAGATAACTTTAGAATAATAGGCTGAGCTCCTAAACACGCGTCTGGGGGATTGAGGTTGTCTTCACGTGAATTACTCTTCATCCGATGCTCTGCTTTTTCTAAAGCTACCTTGTCTTTCTTCTGCTTTTTCTAAAGTTTTTTTTTTTTTATTAAAAAATTTTCTTACGATGCCTTAGTGGAGGCCACATCATATGTAATTATGTAGCGTTAATTAATAACTATGTTCAATCTTCCTCTTCTTTTTCTTCATCCAACGTTGTCTTCTGCGTTTTCTAAAGCTACCTTGTCTTCTTATTCATTTTCAAAAGTAGCTTTTTTTTTTTAATGCCTCAGTGGAGGCTACATCATATGTAATTATGCAGGGCTAATTATGTTCAATCTTCCCCTTGTGGTAGGGTCGATATATCAGATTAATAATCGGGCAATTTGGCCATCGTGTGGTTCAGATCTTTGGATGATGAATGAGAAACAAATCCTATTGCTATCCAAGGTCCACGATCATGTGTTTTAGAATCTATTACCATTGTTTGCATTTAGTGATAACAAATTGAGTAATTATATTTAGTAGATTAATATATAAGTGTTATAAATTAGATGGTATGACAGTTTGAATTAATTTTTATATTAATACTTTTTTTTTTAATGAGTGTTGATTCAAGTGCTGTCTTTTATTATAATTTGTATAAAAACCTATTAAATAACATTATTCTAAGGAATTATCACATTGCATCATACCTTCAACTATACTCACTGAACAGCTCGAGCTGAACTTCATCAATTTCCCCCATCGAAAAAGGATCACCTCCATTAAATGTCGAGACTAATAAAACTCTTAGAGGTCGAAGTTCAAGCATATTGGAACTTTTTCTGTATGTAATTAGTAATAATCAGATAATGGACAATGTTTTCACTTGACCAAAAAATTTTGGTATTCACTTTTCGAAATCAGATAATTTTAATTATTTAATTAATATTTTAACAACCGGTGGAGTCTTCAATATTACAGATGGGGCGCAACCAAGGGAGAGAGAGAGAGTTCCATATTTATGGTTTACTTGTTGGCTCATAAACAAGTAGATGAACCCCACACTTGTTCACCACACACGTCTTCAAATCGGCGCTGGAAATATCAAAGGACACCTCAATTTCGTCTTTCCATAACAACTCCATTTCTCTGCCTGGACTTACGAGCATCAACACATTGTCTCTTCTTATAAGATGCCACTGAACTAAAAACAAATGATCTGACTTGTTTGCAAAATAGGAAGCAGTTGCAGGCACAATAACCTGTCGGTAGCCTCTACTTTTATTATCAACAGTCGCCGAAATTTTTATCAACCGATCCGATTCATCCTCCTTTGCATAAACAGCACAAATAAATAATATGTAAACTGCATCCTCTGAAAGTGAAGGTACATGATCAGATGATATTGAAGGAACATCAAACGATATTGAAGATCCAATTCTCTGATGGGTGAACCAATTTGGAACTTTACTACCGGGGAGGAAAGTGAAACGAACACAATCACGCTTGGTCGTCGGAAGCTATTTCAAAAAAAAAAAAAAAAAAAATCAAAATCAAAATCACATCATTGAAAGAGAGAGAGAGAGAGAGAGAGAGAGAGAGAGGAAACAAACCTTGAGAAGACTGGTCCTAAAATCAGATGACAAATTGTAGCAGCCAAACAAATTAAAGACTCCACCAGAATCCAAAGGAAAGCCCTGAATCTCAACAAGTTTGCAGCAGTCCACAAGGAAAAGTAAGCTTATTTTTTAACCTGGCAAAATCGACAGTCTTTCCATTGATGAGCAGCCAAATGCAAGTAGGCTCACTACATTTACGGGGAGTCGTGAAATTGACTCAAGAGATATACAGTGATTTAATGTAAAAAATTTCAATTTTGGAAGGCGACTGATGCAATAAGGTAGGTTGCGGAAGTTGTTGTATGATAAATCCAAAAACTGGAGTGAATATAATCTCTCAAGATCAATGGCAATATCATCTTCAGACAAATTGCTGTTACTAAGAACTAGTTTTCCCAAATAAAAGAATCCAGAAACAGAAGCTCGTAGCAAACTTATGGGGTTCAAACTTTTTGGTAATATCCACGACGAGAAACTTGACAACCAAGATTGAGGGAATCGACTCTGTAGATCCAGAAAAGTCAAGACTTTCGAGAGATTCTAAGTTAGAAATGCTTCTTGGAAGATTCCGAAGGTTATTGCATTCATTTAAATTCAGTAAAACAAGATGTTTTAGATGTCCAATAGACTCATGAAGTTCAACCAAATTTATGCAACCTTCAAGAATTAGCATCTCTAGATGAGGATTCGTAAGAAATTTGGTGATTTGGTGAGATTTTTGGAATAGCTGAGATTAAGAACTTTTAACTTGTTGAGTACCTGTGAAAGAGAAAACAATTATATTTAAACAAGAAAAAAAAAAAAAAAAGGTCCTGTGAGTAATATATTTAACATCAAAGGAGGACTAGAATGCTTAGTATGTCATATTCTGTTGTCATTCCAGATTTGTTTGACATTACTATGCTCCATGTTAAAAACAACAAGGTTCTCTAGATGAAAATCTGAGTGGTACAAATTTAAGAGGGCATTGATTCCAACAAAGCCATCTTAAGTCTTTGGGAAGATGTTCGTAACTTCCTGTCAAAGATACTGCATTGATTTGGAGCAATCTTAGATTCTTCATCTATGCAAATGCTTCGGTTTTCAAATGTTTATCTCCAAGTGCAGGCAAATTTAAGATGAGACCTTGCACTTCATCCGATCCCTAGCAAAATAGATAGTTGGATTATCAACACATCTTCTCATCCTGTGTAAACCTAAAACACTTTGAATTGGAAACAAAAAAAAATAAAAATATTAGGCTTACAAACAAATTTTACAAAAAAAACTTTTACAACTTGATGTGGCACAATATGATTGGGTTTCTTACAAGTTGAATTTATCACATTTCCATTCATATTGTGCCACATCATGTTGTAAAGTATATATATATATATATATTTTTGTAAAATTTTTTTGTAAGACTAACATTCCTCAAAAAAAAAAAAACACACACAAAGTGATTTAGATATGACCAGCATTGCTTAAGACTTGATCGTGTGCCTTTTTTAATGTTGTACGATATTAGTTGACTTAATTTAGAAAATTTTGGATTTAAGATCATACAGAAATGTTGATATATTATTCAAATTATGGTGCATGCTTGGCAAAAAAAAAAAAAAAAAACTCATGTATACCTACATATATAACACATATATCATGCATCTATGTATGTGCACATGGCTATCTATAGATAAAAATAGCGTACCGTATGTTTGCTTAGTACACTTAACACATCATCATGAAACCACAACCTGGTACGTTTTCCTGGATGATTAGATGACTCTTCTCGAACAATCTCCCTTGCCATATCTCGAATAAGATCATGCATCCTCAACTTCATTTCGATATCAATTGTCACGAGGGACCTCTGAATGAGAACACTAATTCCATCATTTGGAAAAAAACCATAATCATGAAGTATTTTGATGGCATAATCTTTTTTCATACCGATAAAGAAACATGCAATATCTTGAAATATTTCTTGTTCAAGATTGTCTAGTGATTCAAAGCTTAATCTAAGTATTTTTTGAATCTCCTTATTGTGAGGAAATATTTGTAGCTTTTCTAATTTCTCTTCCTATTCATAAACACTTCTTCTTAATAGAAATGAACCCAAAACCTTAAGAGCTAATGGAAGTCTTCCTGCATGGTTCATTGCACGAATTGAAAGCTCTTGGTAACCATCTGTTGGATGGTCCACCTCAAAGGCATGATACGAGAAAAGTTCAAGAGACTCTTTATAATTCAATCTTTCAACCTTATATTTTTTATGTACTCCAAATTGAGTGAGTAACCATTCATCTCTAGTTGTTACAATGATCTTACTTCCTGAACCAAACCATTTGGAATCTCCAACTAATGTGTGTAGTTATTTCAAGTCATCCACATCATCCATAACAATAAGAACTTTTTTCCCATGACATCTATTCTCAATCAATTCTATTCCCTCATCAACATTGTCAATCGTTAAATTTGTTTTCAAGATACCACGAAGAAGTTGTTTTTGTAAAGAAAATAAACCATTGGGTTGTCTTGAAGTTTCTTTAACGTTTAAAAGATAACTGCTTCCTTCAAATCCATCACGTATTTGATTATAGACAGCTTTTGCTAAGGTTGTTTTACCAACTCCACCCATTCCATAGATGCCCACAATGGAAACAATGTCATGTGTTTCAAGATCTAATAAATCTTTCATCTCTTTAACACGAGAATCTATTTAAACTAGATTCATTGCAACTTTCAAGCGAGCAGGGTTCACTATACGAAAAACTTCTTTAACAATCTTGTCGATGAATATTGATTCATGCCTGATTGTTATGATTCAAATGAAAATTAGAACAATAAGGTAAGCACAAGGAAAGAAAATTGTGAGTCATTAGGTACCAAAAATATGTTATCATCCCAGTCATTTGATGCATGCTGAGATGTCATGCCAAGCCTCTTAAGTAATATCAAATTTATTAAGAAAATCATTGAAGTATATTTGTACATAATTTCTTGTCCTACGTACCCAATTTTTTTTTTTCATGGACGAAGCCCTTAACCGCACGTACGTTTTATGGAAAGTATTGTAAAAATATCATATTCCTGTCAATTCTATGACATTTTATCTCAAAGGCAAGACTCAAAATAATTCTAGAACTGAGATCCCTCTCAGAAGCATCATCTTTATATACTAAGTAGACTTACCCACCGAACAGAAAGAAATTGATGTTTATTGTTCTCAATCCTAAAAGTTATAACCCAAAAAACAGTAATTTGAAGACACCGGCCATTAGGTTAGGTATATATTAACAACGTACGTAGCCCGCCCATGTTCTTAGAACAGTTAAAAACGACTTAGAAGTTTATTTTCTTCTCAACAGCTTAAATATTTACACAAAAAAAAAAAAAAAAAATTAGTTTGCATTTTTTATATCATTGGGATTCTAAAGCAATCTCTAGGAATTTTTCGTTATATTTTGTCAACCCATTTTTAGCTCAACTTTAATTTTATGATTTGTAGTCTAAAATTCAAAATAAAAGAAAAGGACAAAATAATAAAAATAAAAGAAAGGCATGAAAAAGAACAAGATTCCATAGCATAATACCCATATGCAACCCTTTGAGATTCCAGCCAGAACAATTCGCAGCTTCAGTGAGAGCTTCCCTCCACTTCTGCACCCTCTCTATATCAGTTTGAAACCACTCTGCATGCCTAGCAAAGGCTTCCGCAAAAGTTCCAGCCTGATTTTGAACATCCGAGGGGTCCACGTGATAAAATATCGGAAGAAGAGTGGTATTCTTACAATGCATGATTTCCACAAGCTCATCGAGGCACCACCTAGAAGAAGCATAGCCTTTGGAGAAAACCACAATAGAAATTCTTGATCTTCGAATTGCGTAGAGAAGTTTGGTAGAGATGTTCTCCCCTCTTTGTAGCTCCTCATCATCTCGAAAGGTATGGATTCCGACTCGTTTCAAGGCAGAGTAAAGGTGATCGGTGAAGTTCTTGCGGGTGTCTTCACCTCTAAAACTCAGAAAAACATCATAATCCCAACGAGATTCAAAAGATGATGGAAGGGTTGAAGCGAGGTAGTTGAGTTTGTTTGGACTGAAAAAGAGGAGACAAATTCGACGAGTTAAGAGGAGTACATTGTTTTTGCTGATTTTTAAAGCATTTAATTTCTAAATTTTTGGAAAAAAAAAAAAAAAAAAAAGCTTGAAAACGGTACCGTCTCTGTTTGGGTCTTCGACGACGAGAGCCTTGCGAGCCGGGTATTGGTCTTGGAATTCAGCCTCCAGCTGCTTCCGCTTCAAGCTTCGTCTTGCACTGATGGTTTGGTCCATGGGTGGTAGAGTGGTAGATAGAGAGAGATGGCGTGGTAGTTTGGGAAAGAAATCGTGGTTTGGGGGTCAAATTATTAGGGAAGAAGTGAGAAATATGGAGAGGTTAACGAAAATGCATGAGTATAAAGCTCAGTTTTTGGTTTGATGGCGGAGAGAAGATTTTTGGGTTGAGAGGAGGGAAACTCTTCATAAATACATATCTTGCTCAACGAATTTTGATTTGAATAATGTGAAATAATTATTAAAAATACCTTGTTGGTCAACGCCTAGTACACAATATATATATATTGCAATATAGGAGTTGACCTTTTCTAGCGTGAGTCCACAACTGCCCTTGGCGTCATGATTAGTAACGGTCCTTTTTTTCTTTTCTTTTCATTTCTTTTCTTAAGGAGGCTTAGAGAGAGTCATCTCAAATGTGATATGACATTTAAAATCATTATTGAATCTAAGATAATCATTATTGAATTTTGATCGGTTGGTAATTTTAAATGCCACAGCACATTTGAAATGACTCTAAAATGACTTCCTCTTTATATCATTACTCCCTTATCAACGGGTTACTGTAACCTACTTTCTCACAAACTAAAACAATTTGCTTTTGCAGTCATATTATTACAATTCAAATATTGATAAACACTATAATTAAACACAATCACATTTGCTTATTGAGATGGAATTTGATTTTTAGCATTTTTCAATTATGCTCTCACGCAGCCTATTGTATAGAAAAATTGTCCAACTCTTCATCAACCGATTATTTGGAGTGGTGCGTTCACACCCGGAGCCATGGGTGGTCACAGCCACCCCAAAGTTACTACTTGAGGTTGTAATCACTCTTCCGTAGTGGTTGGGGGTGAACCGGTAATTAATATCATGTCCTAAATTAGGATTATAATATTATTTTTTTCCCAGATGAACAAGATTAAGAACATCTTAACAAGTAATGATGGGGATGGCGCATTGCATATATAGTGATCCACAACCACTTAAAAGCGTTTATCCTAAAGCTCATTTTCCCTTAAAAATTCAGCATAATTTCTTGGAATATTTGGACCAAGAAACAAAGCCTTATGATGAGATTCTCGTTTTGTTTTGTAAGATGTCTTGGATTCGATGTACAATGACTTGCAATCATATTTTAAACCGTATGACATGTAAGATGATTAGTTGTATCAATGGCAATCATTTGATAGATTTAATGCAAATAATTAAGACCAAGTCTTTTTTTTTTTTTCACACACACACACACACACACACACATATATATATATATATATATATATATATATATATATAATTTTGGTTTGATATATATGTTTATTATTTACTATGCTGTTTTCATTTTTTTTTTAAAAGTAGATTGAAAAATTAAAAATGCTTATTTGATAATCTTAAGATAGGAGTTGAATTTTCCAAAAAATGTGGGTGTCACATTTCACGCATGAATAACCCTCGGCGTGGTACATCCTAGCTGTCCATTTTAGCCAATGAAATTGATGTCCCTCTTCCCTCTTCAATTGAGGTCTCTCCACTGTAGGACGTGACAACACATGGGCTAATTTATTAATTTCCAAAGATAAGAAAAAGCTAGCTAGGCATCAAGAGAATTGAGCAGGGGGGGATTGAATTGTCATGATAAGCCAATTGTGGCACAGATTCTATACGACTCTAGGAACTTGAAAGAAAGCAGAATTATGAGCTCCTTTTCTTCAGCAGCATTGAACATGCACTTCCAATCGGAGATCACTTTTGTTCTTGATATGAATCAATTGTCCAAGGACGCCTCATTGAATGGTTCAAATCTTTCTTTAGATATCAACAATACCATAAAAACTGATCTCTACCAACAACTTTTTGCATTATGACTATTTTATGCAAATGCAATAAATTTTCCCTTTGCAGGAGAAATGTTGTGAGAAAAGGAGCAAGCATAAAAGTTACCTGCTCGACCATAGAAGGATCACAAAATGGGGCCATCAAGAAACATAAGATTAGTAGAAAAGGAACACAAGAATACATATATATCTAACTAGAAGTTATTGCTCTAACAGCATGTGGGGATTTCCAAAATGCACTCTGTATGAACACCTTTCTTATTTCCTGCTGAAGCAATTTGGGGGCCAGGGGGAGTGGTGATGCACATCTATTCTTCTTCAACTTTACTGAAGCAACTTCACTAGGATGCCCATTATTGTGAGCCCATTAGCGAAAAGGAGATGAGATTTCATCTCCTTGAGGATGAGCTTCATAGTTGCAATCCAGTTTCCTTATTAAGATGCCAATCCAAGAATATCCCATCAGATGATGCAAACAGGTTCTGACATTTTAAATTCAGCTTGGATTTTCTGCAAGGGCAACGATTTCAACTTGTCATCCATCAAGGCTAATTCATTCTCTGGTAAAATTAATTCATTGATATATACTTGTTATTTACCAAAAAAAAATACTGAACAGATAATACAAAAACATGTATCAGTTAAGGTTATGCAGTCTGCAATGCCGACTCACCAGTCCAATGACTTGCCTCTCTGAAAATGCTCTCCCCAAACTCGTGTTAGAAGTCAGGGGTTGAGACATAACTGGAACGAAAGGAATTCACATGCATGATTCTATAAAACAAGACACATTTACACGAAGGTTCTAAGCCAGTTGATTGCCACATAAAATCTGTTCCTCCATCTTATAACACGAGTCAGATATACGAGCGCCAAATAAACCAACTCACAAATCCTGCCATGGATAAGCCTTTGGCCTCCTGCAAAAGTGCTGTTGCATCAGTCAGTCCATGGTCCAATTTAACTTAATATCTCAACAGAGAAGGCCCAGGAGTGACTAGAAACTCACCTTCCTCTGCCTAAGATCTACGAGAGCCTTGTATCTGTCAATGGTTGCCATGCTTCCTAGATGCTTCTAAACAAATGAATCTCCGAGTTCCATGTCATTTGCTCCATTGGCATGACCTCCACCAGCTCTAATAGATGTGATAGATATGTCCCGTCATTCTGCAACCTTGAAATCTCAAAGTGAGGCATATTAAAGAGCCAATACCAAAATTGCCAGCATATTTAGTTATGCACAAAAATCTAGATCACTATTTCAAGCATGATAAGGAAATTCACATAGGACTGCTGTCTGGCCAAACAAGCTTCTTGGGAAATCAACACTGCTGTTAACAGATATCAAGCATCACACTATTTTGTAATGGGGATAGCTCCTTGAGGTTTGCAGAAGAAAGACTTAATTCAGACCCTAAATTTAATGTAACAGAACAAAAAATCATCTTATCTTGACCTTCCAAAAACATGTGTGATGTGGATATTATTTATTCATGAAATATGCAAATAACACAAATCTGCAGTCATCTGGGATATCTGTGACTTTAACAGTTTGCCAAGAAGATTACTAATATCTTCACAACAAAAGCTGTTCATAGATAAGTAACCTACCTACCTGAGCCAAAGCTGGAAGGGATGGTTTTCCATTACTTTCAAGAAACCCACTGCAATTGCCAATGGAAAACACATCCTGCATTGAAGGAACAAGTAATCAGTCGTCAACACCAATCCTAACACGAATAGTAACACATTATAATGCCTATGTTGTTTTCAAAGCATGCCTACCAATTTAAATATGAATAAGAAAAACATGCAGAGCTAAAACGCAAAAATGAACCAATTTACTATGGAAATGTGATATAACAAAACATTATGGCGTCCAATGGAAAACCTAATCAGAAAAGGGACGAGAAAAATGTGATATAACAAAACATTATGGTGTCCAATGGAAAACCTAAAGAAAAGGAACAAGAAAAATGTGATGCATAGGGTCCAGGGAGCAATACAAATTATTTTCAAGACTAAAATTGACAAAATTTAGCAAAATATTATGCAAGTACTGAAATCCAACTTGATTGATGCTTGAAGACATTATAATAAAGGGGGAAGGGGGGAACAAAAGCAAACCCTGTCTTTCCTAAGAACCTACAAAAAGCTTTCAAAAGCTGCACAAAGATTTTCAGAATTTCCCAGCAAATTGTTCCAAGAGTTGGAAAGAGCTTGTTGATATATTTCGGACCATCTTTTCCAGAACAGGAAATTTCCCCCTTTAAAACGGTTTAACAACTACGAGTATGAATTGGTCAAAAAAGCCTCATATGGGACTGAGAATGATGTAGAAATGCATTGAATTATGAGCCAATTAAAAAGAATTAGTACTGACCTTCCACCGGGAGATTTTGGAAGTTCCATAGAGTTAACAAGAGGAAAGGGACCAACACCCGTAGAGCACACTAACAGCCCATATGGAACCTCTGTGTCATCATTAAGAATTAACTTCTAAGCTTTAAGATCCTTGACAATCCCACGGAGAAGACGAACGCCTGATTGAAAGAAACTACTAAATCAAAAAATTTGGGGGATGTGGGGGTGGGTGGGGGGTTGGGGTGGTGTTAACGATTGCAATGTCCACAGTTGTACAATATCCCCATTGTTGCTGGTGGGGGGTGTTAACGATTGCAATGTCCACAGTTGTACAATATCCCCATTGTTGCTAGTGAGAGGAGGCTAACATATCATTAGAAGAAACCCCAAGTTCCCTTCAGAGAAAAATAGTTCCTTTTGGATTTTACCTTTAACAATAGACAACATAATCTTCCACAATAAAGATCAAACGAAAACTTACAATATGAGAATGTGCAATACATAATCCATAGGAGCATCTTTAAGACAAACAAATTCTTCCTATTATTCATGCATCTCTTACCTTTTTCAACTTTTAGTAGCACAGTGCCTGACACGATCATCAAAGGAAGATAATATCTCGTTTGCCTGTGAATCCAAGAACAGTTTACTCAATATTTCCTCAAAACATGTTTTGCAAGTCTACAATGGTTTTTTGTCACAATAACAGTTCTAATGATTCCACGAAGCATATACAGAACCTTTTTCAAGAAAGGTGATTGCGTGGATAGCAATAACTCTAGTGAAAGTAGTTCAAAGGAAATCTTCGTACAAGAATATCTCATAGCTTAAGTTGTTATTTAACAAACCTCAATCAACGTAACGTGGATATAGTCTTTCACATGCCCAAGTCTCTCATGACAAAATCAGTTTGAATCCAACTCCCGTGTGACCCACTCCCACAACAACACAGTGTAGAGTCTGCTTTTCTCTTCCTCTGAAATGCCGGCCTCCAACCCAAACAATGGTAGCATCTCCATCCTATGATCTCATTCTTAATTTAAGAAGAAAAAAAAAATTATTGCAATGGTGTACCGGGCACTAAAAAACTATTACATGTGTAAAACTAGTCTATTCGTAAGATTTATCATATTATTCAAATATAATAACCGCAAGACAACTGATCTTCCCTTCAACTTTGAT
Source organism: Corylus heterophylla (assembly GCA_016403345.1). Lineage (NCBI taxonomy): Eukaryota > Viridiplantae > Streptophyta > Magnoliopsida > Fagales > Betulaceae > Corylus > Corylus heterophylla. Next base: position 1,577,306 of record CM028148.1, on the reverse strand, counting down.
CATGAAATTAGTTCTACTTTTTCTTATTTTGCAGATATTGTACCCATCAAGATTTAGTTACTTAATCAAATGGAATTCTATAACTTATTATAGTTTAAAGTCAACTTTGATCACGGAAGTCCTGCAATTGAGAACCCAGACCAAACAAGAATTCAGGAAACAATTTCCTGAATTCTTACAATTACAAAATAAATAAAAATTACAAAATTACTTACAATTTCTCAATTAATTTCCCTCCCTCCTTTTTTTTTTTTTTTTTAATTTTTTTATTTTATAGAAATGCTAAGGGTAACAAATATTTTACCAATAAATGGATACTAAGATGCTGTCATTTAGGTATCGATAGTAAAAGATTTGGTGCCCTAACAATTTTTTTTTTCCTCGTTCGATTACTATTAGGGGTGTCAACCCGGTCCGATTTTCCGGTTTTTAGCCAAAACCGGAACCGGAACCGGGGTACCCCGGATCTCGGTTTTGGGAAACCGGGACCCCGGTTAAAAAAGTTATTAATCTTTTTGTCTAAATTAAATAGGCTTTATTGTGATTGTTCCAAATAATTAAAAAATAAACCTAAAAAAGTCTAAAAATCCTAAAAAATCAATGTTTTTACCTATATGAGCCTTAGAAATAAAAAAATCAAATTTTTTAAAATACCCTAAAAATCATTTTAAATTAGATACATAAAGAAACATTAAAACAATAAAAAGTAAAAACAAGTATGTAAACAAACCAACATATACAAGAAATAAATACCCCTTACTACAATAATTCAAAACCCAAAAAAAATAAAAAATAAAATAAGTATTTAAATAATCTACCAATCAAAAGAAATACACTCACAATAAAAATAGTTCATAAACATATTACAAAGACAATATATATATATATATATATATATAATAATATATAAATATTATTTAATAAAATAATATCTTGTTCCAGTTTTTCCAATTTTTACCGGGTGCCAAAAATCGGGACCGGAACCGGGGTTCCCGTTTTTTTTTTTTTGGCAACCGGAACCGGAATCGTTTTCCGGTTTCCGGTTTTTCGATTTCCCAGTTTTCCGGTCCCGGTTCCGGTTTTCCGGTTATTTTTGACACCCCTAATTACTATTCGATCAAACTTTCTAAAAAGTGCTTTTTTCGCACAATGTTGACCACGAGTAAAAAAAAATAACAAACCCAAAAAAGAAAGCTAACATACCAAATAACAAACTCAACTGGCCAAGGAGAAGTACGACCCGGCCCCGGGTTCGCGAGAGATGGCGGGTTGGATTCTGCTGATGGGTTCGGCGACGGACCTGAACTCCAGGGTCCCCACGCAAGTGGTGGCCAGGAGGGACCTCTCTCTGTGAGAGTGAAAAATGAAAAGTGGAATCTCTGCATCGATCTCTCTGTTCCGCTATCTGAGATTTTGAAGATAAACAAGTAAAACAAGAGAAACTATTATCCGTTTGTGGTGTAATCTGAACATTATTTATTAATAAATATATTTTATATCATTTTTTTAAAGAAAAAAAAACATCAAAGGGATATGTTGTTATACAAATAGGGGAAAAATACAGAAAACGAAAATGCTCCTAAGGTGTGTTACGACGTCACTTTCCTTAAGAAAATATTTGCCCCACTGAATTAGTATGCAACGAGTTTACTGAAATTTTTCTCCAGGATACAATGGAGCGAAACCTCTGTGTTTTTAATCTGCGTTATGCAAACGAAATTAAAACCCGAAAATACCCTTAGACTTTCTATTCTAATCAGAGAGACAAAAAAATAAAAAGGATAATGCTTATTTTTAAAATTCAAACAAGGGTATTAAAGAGAATTGAATTGTCATAGATAATTATCTATTATCAGATAATTTCGAATTTCAAAATAAAACTGCTATTTTGAATTTTGAAGATAAAGCGTTATTATGAATTTGAAATAAAGCTATTCATTTTGAATTTCGAAATATAAACTGCTATAAACTGTTAATCCAATTGGCACTTAAATCTGACCGTTAGATTAAATAATTATTTAATCTCAATCGTTAGATCAACAATCTAGTAGATCTAACCATTGGATCTACTTAAGAAGCATCCTACGGTTTAGATCAAACCTCTAGATCGAACGATCTTGACCGTCCAAAAATGAATGGTCATGATTTGATCGCTCCGAGCTAAGTGCCAAGTGCGCCATCAAGGCGCCACTAGCGCCCTACAGCCCAAATTAGGGTGTACCCTAGCATAGATCATTTAACAGTTTAAATTTGTTGGAACTTATAAATGCCAACAAAATTTTCACTCTTTCCGATGTGGGATAACTTTCATTCAATGCTCTTTAAAACCTTCCATTTAAAACATTCCCGAGACACAAAATAATATCTATATATATATATTTATTTTGAAAATATTTCAATATATGTGGCTACCATATATTTGGGAGGGGGATTGTTCGTCAATCCTCACTTTCAGAGATCTCATCATCTCTAACATTTGGCTGGTCATCATCAACTACAAAATGAATTCCGCACTTCTTCACTTCAATCAGGTCATCCCTTGGACTTGTATTGACGGACACCACTATTTCGTCTCCACTTTTCATCTCAAGCGATGAAATGGTATCACGTCTACATGTATATGATCTTCAAAGATATTCCAATAAGGAAAAGACGCCCACGTGTAAGACTTTTGGGGGTTTCTAGTTTTATTACGATATGTGTAGTTGAAGTTAAAGTATTTGGGTCCTTCCTTGTTTGGTGCATAAACAACGCATAGAAGCAACCTGCTGATTTGACCAGCGAAAAACGAAGGTAGACGAAAGGATGTTAAAGAACCGGTTGTCTGATGGCTAAATCAATTTGGAATCTCACTTCCGGGAGGCAAACGCAACTTTCCGCTTCAGCCTTGCACATCATCTATTTCAAAAAAAGTGTTTACGTCATAAAACGAGATTAAAGAGAAGAGAGAGAGAGAACCTGGAGAAGACTCTCCTTAAAATCATACGCTAGGTTGTTGTACCTTCCCATGAGAACAGTACCCGTACCAAATTGAAAACTCAAATTTTGAATCTCAACCAGTTTGTGGCAATTATTAAGGCAAAAATATCTGGATGTCTCGTTCTTCAAATTTAAGATTCTTTCCAATGATGTGCAGCCATATGCTTTCAACATCAGTGCACTTCTAGGGACTGAGATTGATTGAAGAGCAATACACTCATTCAAACACAAATGAGATAATTTAGGAAGGCAGCTGATGCAATGAGGTAGGTTACGAAAATTGTTTCTTGATAAATCCAAATTTGTGAGTGAAGATAAACATCCAAAATCAAAGGGAATATCATCTTCACACAAAATTGCGCCCACTTAGATCTAGATCTCTCAAAGAACATAATCCAGAAATAGAAGGTAATAATCTTATGCTATTGGAGCTTTTTGGTGATATCCATGATGAGAATGGTCCTCCACATCGAGATAAATACGTCTTATCAAGATTCCTCAAAAGACCAATGGTAAATGGTAGTTGTTTAATAGCAGTTTGCTCTGCTGAGAGGTCCTTTAAAGCTGTCATATTTCCCAATTCCTCCGGTAACTTATCAAGTTTTAAGTAGAAAGACAACCTAAGCTTTTCAAGAGATTTTAAGTAAACAATGTTGTCGGGAAGATGCTTAAGGTTCTTGCAATCTTTTTAAATCAAGCACAACAAGTCTCTTTAAAAGTCCAATAGACTCATGAACCTCAACCAAACTCGTACAATCTTCAAGTCTCAATCTCTCAAGATTTGGGACTTGTAAAAAGTTTGGTAATTCAATGAGACAACTACATCCATATAATGATAAATATTTGAGATTCTTCGAAACACCAAATGAGGATGGTAGTTGATAAGTAGCAGTTTCAACCCTAAGTAGCTTTGCTAAATCCACCATATTTTCCAATTGCCCTGATAGTCTTTCAAGTTTTGAGCAATCAGACAAGTCAAGAGTTTTAAGAGATTCTAAGTTAAAAATGCTACTTGAAAGGTCCTTGAGGTTCGTGCAATTCCTCAAATTCAATGAAACAAGTCTTTTGAGACATCCAATAGGCTCATGAATCTCAACCAAACTTGTACAACCGTTAAGTTGCAGTCTCTTCAGATGTGGGGCTTGTAAAAAATTTGGTAATTCAATGAGACAACCACATCCATCTAATGATAAATATATGAGATTCTTCAAAACACCAAATGAGGATGGTAGTTGATTAGTAGCAATTTCAACCCTAAGTAGCTTTGCTAAATCCACCATATTTCCCAATTGCCCTGATAATCTTTCAAGTTTTGAGCAGCCAAACAAGTTAAGAGTTTCAAGAGATTTTAAGTTAAAAATGCTATTTTAATAACAGCATGTATGCTGTAGTTTAATCAACGGTCAAGATTGAATCTTAAAGTTGACTTACTTTTAGAAGTTTTTAATATGAGAGAGAAAATGAAGAGAGATTTTGAGAAATTCAATCTTGACCGTTGATTAAATTACAACATACATACTATTATTTTAATAACAGCATGTAAGCCGGATCTGTAAAAGTAAAACCTTATTTTACAATTTACAGCCTTCAATAAAAGACAATAAGACATTAGGTAAAAACACATGTCCTAAATCTCATGGATTTTTCTACCCATAGAACCCTCACCTACCTTCAGAGTCTCTAAAACCAACCAAGATGGTGGCTCTGGTAATTTTATCGATGGGTATTTTGTTTATAAAGAATTTTGTCAAAGAGAAAGAAAATTATTTGGATTATGTTATTTTTTGGTGTTTCAAGTTAAAGTATCTACTTTTTATCAAGTTTATACTATGACTTGATTAAAGTTATTGTCTTTTTTTTAAAAAAAATGTATTGATTGAGATTTAACTGTTTTTTGTAACGCTTCTTATGATTTGGCCTCGAGATGCAGTTATGTAAGCTACAAGGCTAGAGGATTACGTGGTAAACTGGACAAAGTTGTTCTAGCCTATAGTGGTTGGTGGCTTAGACACATCTGTCATTGTCCCATGGCTAAGGTATCTTTCCTGTTTCATACTCCCTGTTTTCTGGTATATATTGATAATTTTGCCTCATCAAATGTTTGTTCTACGCTTGACATTTTCTTTTGTAGATTTTGTCAAATATTTACAAAGAAAAAAGAAACTTGTGCAGTCATTTCATTTTAAATGTTATAATATGCTTCTCTAATTATGCAAGTTTTTTTTTTGTCTTTTTCTTCTAACTTTCCCATTGCAGGGAGAAGTATGGCTGTGAAGTACTTTGCTTCACTGCGGATGTTGGTCAGGTATGTAGTTTCACTTTTCAGATGATACTCTTCATTTCCTCCTGACCACTTGTATTATTGACCTCCTTCTTGTCTTTATTTGTGCGCTAAAACTCATATGGTGTAGAGGAACTGGAAGGCTTGGAGAAGAAGGCTAAAGCCAGTGGGGCTTCTCAGTTAGTAGTGAAGGACTTGAGGGAGGAATTTGTGCGAGACTACGTATTCCCTTGCTTGAGAGCTAGTACAATTTATGAGAGGAAATATTTGCTGGGAACTTCCATGGCCCGCCCTGTTATTGCAAAAGTAGGCTCATACTTTGAACTTTGTTACATTGTACTAGTTTTTTTTTTTTTTTTTTGTTGAAGCTTCTTTTCTTTTCTGTCTGGACTTGTATGTATTTACTTCTTTAATACAATTTCATTAAAAAAAAAAAAAAAAACAGGCCATGGTGGATGTTGCCAAAGAAGTTGGAGCTGATGCTGTCTCTCATGGATGCACAGGAAAAGGAAATGATCAGGCATGCCTTGTGATTGAGCTCTAGGTTTTATGACCTCTTCTTGAATTTCTGTCTTACATGAATCTCGCTTGCTGTTTTGTGTAATCAGGTTCGCTTTGAGCTTACATTCTTTGCTCTGAATCCCAAGCTAAATGTTGTAGTTCCTTGGAGGGAATGGGATATTAGAGGAAGAGAAGATGCTATTGAATATGCTAAGAGGCATAATGTGCCCGTCCCAGTCACAAAACAATCCATATACAGGCGGGACAGGAACTTATGGCACCTTAGCCATGAGGTAATATTCACCTCTCCTTTCCCTATTTTGCTATGGTGCAAATGCAATTGAATTGTCCACTACTTCATCTTCTGCAGTCATTCCTCCTCTGTCTTCTCATGTGCCTCTGCCTTTTCTAATTGGTCTAGCCCTTCGGTTTGTGTATGTTGCTCAGAAACTTTTGTATGAGATGAGCTCATTTTTTGCTTTCCTGGTCACCTCTCTCTCTCTCTCTCTCTCTCTCTCATATGTGTATATTCTATGCCATTAAAGGGTGACATTCTGGAAGACCCGGCAATCGAGCCTAAGAAGGATATGTACATGTTGACGGTGGACCCAGAAGATGCACCGAGTGTACCAGAGTAAGTTTTCCTTTCAAATTTTTATTTTTATAATTTTTCTTTCTCATGCCATCATTACCTGTAGATATGTTGAAATCGGGGTGGAATCGGGTCTTCCCGTTTCAGTCAACGGGAAGAGGCTATCTCCGGCATCTCTACTTGCAGCACTCAACAAGATTGGTGGGACGCATGGAATTGGCCGAGTTGACATGGTTGAAAACCGACTTGTTGGTATGAAAAGCCGTGGAGTGTATGAAACTCCAGGTGGGACAATCCTCTTCACCGCCACCACTGTACGAGAGTTGGAGTCTTTAACTATTGATCGAGAAACCATGCAAGTTAAAGATTCACTCGCCCTCAAATATGCAGAGCTAGTGTATGCAGGCAGATGGTTCGACCCACTCCGCGAGTCATTGGATGCATTCATGGAGAAGATTACCGAGTCTACCACCGGTTCAGTTGAACTCAAACTATACAAAGGTTCTGTTAATGTAACAGGCCGAAGTAGCCCCTATAGCCTCTACAGGAAAGATATCTCTTCTTTTGAAGACAGATTGATCTATGATTAGGCTGATGCTGCTGGGTTTATACGGCTTTATGGTCTTCCAATGAAGGTTCGATCAATGCTTAAGCAGGGTATCTAAGGCTTGGCCTCCTTTCTTTGTCTTTCTATTAATTAGCAATCCATTTGGATTAGTTTAACAATTGTTTTGTGATTGATTTGGACAACAATGGAAACCTTATTTATTCTTCTTTTCTGGACTTGGTTGTTCTGTGCTTCTGGTGGTGCACATCTATTCTCGTACAACTTTATTGAAGCAACTCCAATAGGATGCTCAATATTGTGAGCCCACTAGCAAGAAGGAGATGAGTTTTCATCTCCTTGAGGATGAACTTCATAGTTGCATCCAGTTTCCTTATAAAGATGCCAATCCAATAATATATCCTATCAGATGCAAACAGGTTCTGGCTTTTAATTGAACTTGGATTTTCTGCTAGGAAATTATTTCAATTTGTCATCCATAAAGGCTAGTAGTTCATTTCTCTAGCAAAATTAATTAATTCATACTTGTTATTTACTAAAAAACCGAACACATAACACAAAAACATGTATCAGTTAAGGTTATGCAGTCTGCAATGCCGGTTCACCAGTCCAATCAATGGCTGTCCTTTCTGAAAATGCTCTCCCCAAATCTCAAGTGTTAGAGCTCTGGAGTGGAAAGAAAAGAATTCACTTGCATGGTTCTATAAAACAGGACAAACAGTCATGGGTATTCATTGTAGACATGTTCACTGTTTTCTTCACTTCACGCCTGTGCAAGAAAAAGGTCCATAATTTGAGATCATCTTCGAATTCAAAGTGGATTCACACCAAGGAGATGTGGCGGCAAAGTCATTTGCACTCTGCTCAACATACCTACAAGAAGATAAATATACTTTTTTTAACTCCAAAATCTAGATTATGCTAATATAATAACCAAACACGAAGGTTGTAAAATTCACCTTGCTCTGCCTAAGATCTACGAGAGCCTTGTATCTGCCAATGGTTGCGATGCCTCCTAGATGCTTGTAAACAAATGGATCTCCGAGTTCCATGCCATTTGCACCATTGGCATGACCTCCACCAGCTCTAATAGACGTGATAGATATTTCCCCTGTCGCTCTGCAACCTTGAAAACTCAAAAGGAGGCATATTAAAGAGCCAATACCAAAAGTATCTTGGGAAATCTCATATTAGGATTGCCGTCTGGCCGAACAAGCATCTTGGGAAATCAACACTGCCATCAACAGATATTAAGCATCAAACTATTTTTTCCACCATAATTTTAATGGGGGTAGCCCCTGGGGTTTGGAGTAACTTAATTATCCTGAATTCAACAATTTGGTCGTAGATATGTAGCTTACCTGAGCCAAAGCTGGAAGGGTTGGTTTTCCAGTACTTTCAAAAAACCCACTGCAATCACCAATGGCAAATACATCCTGCACGGAAGGAAAGCGTAACCACTCATCAACACCAATCCTGTAAACACGAATGGGATTTGTTAACTGGTTGTAATACCTAAGCTTTTTTCAAAGCATGCCTACCAATTTGAATATGAATAACAGAATAAGATAAACATGCAGAGCAAAAAAAGTGAAAATGAACCAATTTATTATGGAATTGTTATATAACAAAACATTTTGGCATCCAATGGAAAACGGTCCTAATCAGAAAATGCAATACATGATCCACAACAACATTTTTAAGATAGTGACAACATCATGCATCTCTTACCTCCCACAACAACACACTGTACAAGTCTGCTTGTCTCTTCCTCCAACCCAAATTCAATGGTACCATTTCCAATTAAAGTGCACATCATATGACCTCATTCTTAGTTCAATAGCATACCTGGCATGTCAAACAGCATCAAGTTTAAGAGCAAATTCCTACAAATTTCTTGAAGAAAAATTGCATGTTCTTTCACCCCATGGGTTCCAAAAATTAAGGGCTGTGCCCCCAAAGCAATTACCAATTTGTCATATGCAACCTTAAACTTCCACGGATGCAAGGTGTCCGGTACATCAGTAACTCACAATACACCTTCAATTATCCAAGACCAAATTTTCTTACAATTGAGCCTTTGATGAAACTAAAAACTCCAAGATCATTATAGACCCACATATGTGTAAGTAGACTATTCATTAGATTTACCATATTATTAGTTTAAATATAATAAGCAAAAGACAACTGTTTTTCCCTTCAACTTTGGTCATGAAATTAGTTCGACTTTTTCTTATTTCGCAGCCCAACAAGAGACGAGTTAGTTACTGAATGAAATGGAATTCAATAACTTATTACGGGAAACTTCACTTTACAGTCCTGAATTACCACGCGATTTGATAAGCTCTTCAAACTTCAAAACCTATCAACTTGAATCCATGAACTTTCAATTGCAGTTAATTTGAACCCCTCTATTAGATTTAGCCGTTAACTTCTAACGGCAATACCTAAAAAGACTAAAATATCCATGATTTTCATTATTATTATATTTTTTAAAAAAAAAAAGCCAGAGAACCCCAAGAATTAAGGGTAAGTTTGAAATTTTATAAAAAATCTGGGATATAAACATCATTGTCTTACTTTTAATGTTTAAAATCTGACGGAAGGGTTCAAATTAACTGCAATTGAAAGTTCAGGGGTTCAAATTAAGAGGTTTTGATGTTTGAGAGCTAATCGAATTGCATGGTAATTCATGATTCTAAAGTGAAGTTATCCAACTTATTATAGCTTAAAAGCAAACTCAATATAGTTCTACACAATAAATAAGAAAAAAAAATACAACAGGGCAAAAAAAAAAAAAAAAAAAAAAAAAAAGAAAAAGGGTCGTAACAAAGGAAGTCCTGCAATTTGAGAACCCAGAAGAAACAAGAATTATGGCATCAATTTAGTGCAATACAAAATTGCTGCCATGACATTAACATTAACTAAAACCCTCCAAAAATGAGCCCACTATCTCATTGACTGCCCAAAAAGACTACATTTTTTTTTACGCGAGAATAAATAAAAATTACAAATTTACATACAATTTTGCCATACCCATATTTTACTTTAATCAAATTTTACATTTTTTTTTTCCTCATTTGATTATTACTATTCAATCAAACTTTCTAAAATGAGTTTTTTCACACAATGTTCACAAAAAGTCCCAAAAAAAAAAAAAAAGCTAAAACTTTTCCATCAATTTAACAATCTTGAAAAGAAAGGAATGTCATTCTCTCCAGTTCATTTGAACTGAATAATATCCAGTTAGTTATATTAAATGAGTATTTTTGTTTTTTCACTTTTTCAGAAGACAAAAATATATTAAAATATAACTAAATGTATATTATTCGGTTCAAATAAAATGGAAATGATTTTAATTCAAAAAGGAAAGCTGACATACCAAATGATTATCGCCATCGATGCCCATACAATTGGCCAAGAAGAAGTAAGACCCGGATTCGCGAGAGATGGCGAGTTGGATCCTGCTGATTGGTTCGGCGAGGGGTCTGAATTCCAACTTCCAGGGTCCCCACGCAGGTGGAGGCTAGTAGGGGCATGAACACAATGTGGTTCCGAGGAGACACGCATACGACGTCGTAGAGCTTGGGGTGGAGGCCCTGCAAGCGGCCCACCAGGAGCCCACGACCACCACCCTTGGCTTCTCCTCGTGCATAGTGGGTCCAAGGCCTGAATAGAAAAAGACGAAAAAAAATTAATAATAATATATCATAAAAAATTAAAAAAAGAAAGGGGCAGCAAGGGATATGTGGCTACCATATATTTGGGTTGCTGGGGAACTGTGATGTGAATTTGGTGAGGGATTGCTACAATCGAAAATCCTCACGTTCAAAGATCTCATCATCATCTACAAAATGGATTCCACACCTCTTCACTTCCATAATTAGCGGACACTCAATTCCACTGCCCCCGAACCGATGGATGGCGACCTCTATTTCATCTCCACTTTCCTGATGACTCCACAATTCTTCACTGCACACTTGTCCAAATATATGATCTTCATAGATATCAAAATCCGATGCTCTTAAGTCAACCATCTTTATTCCCAAGGGACTCCAGTTGTTGGACTGGTCTCTAGAACTTTCATTACATAATCTCCATTTGACGGAAACCATTTCAATGCGTCTGTCGGGGGAATCCCACATCACTATGGGCGCCTTCTTTACTGCATAAACAATGCATAAAAGCACCTTGCTCATTTTACCATCCAAAAACGGAGGTACACGAAAAGATACTGAAGAACCCATTGCCTGATGGCTAATCCAATTTGGAATCTCACTTCCGGGGAGGATGAAGGAACTAAAGACATCTGTCTTGCACATCATCTATTTCAAAAAAATGTTTGCATCAGAAAATGAGAGAGAGAGAAGGGAAGACAAGAGAAGAGAAGAGAAGAGAGAGAACCTGGATAAGAACACTTTTCCTAAATTCCGATGATAGATTGTTGCAGCTTACCATCTCAACATGTTCTAGTAACCCTTGCAACCTTTCCAAATTTTGAATCTCAACAAGTTTGCGACAATTATTAAGCAGAAAACATGGCTGCTCCCCCTGGAGAATGCCAAGGTCAGAAGATCTTGAACTCTCGTTCGTCAAAATTGAGATTCTTTCCAATGATGTGCAGCCATCAGCTATCAAAACTATTGCAATACTTCTGGGAAGTGAAATTGATTGAAGACTAGCACACTCACTCAAATCCAAACCAGATAATTCAGGAAGGCGGCCGATGCAACTAGGTAGGTTACGAAAATTGTTTCTTGATAAATGCAATTCTTCAAGTGAAGATAAACATTCAATTTCAATGGGAAAATCATCTTCAGACAAATTTCGGTCACTGAGATCTAAAACTGTCAATGAACATAATTTAAAAATGGGTAACAAACTCATGCGGTTGGAGCTATTGAGTGATATCCATGATGAGGATGGTCCTCTACGTCCACGTAACCTTAAATCACAAAGATTGCTCAAATCACCAAAGGAAGATGGTAGTTGCTCAATAGCAATTCTGTCTGCATCCAGCTCCAATAAAGCCTTCATATTTCCGAATTGTTCTGGAAGACTCCGAAGCTTCTCGCACTTTGTTAAATCAAGTGATTCAAGTCTTTTTAGATGTCCAATGGACTCGTGAATCTTAACCAAGCTTGTACACCCACGAAATGTAAGTTTCTTTAGATTTGAGGTTTCTGAGAACTCTGGTGATTCAATGAGACATTTACATTTATCAAATAATAAATCTTCGAGATTCTTCAAAAGGTTAAAGGAGGATGGTAGTTGCTTAATAGCAGTGTGGCCCATGTTTAGCATTTTTAAAGTCGTCATATTCCCTAATTGCTCCGGTAACTGTTCAATCTCATAGCAATAACTCAAGTTCAGAGATTCAAGAGATTCCAAGTTAGAAATGGTACTTGGAAGTTTCCTAAGCTTCTTACAACATGATAAATTCAGCAAAACAAGTCTTTTTAGAAGTCCAACAGACTCGTGAATCTCAACCAAGCTTGTACAACAGCTAAGTTCCAGGCTCTCCAAATGTGGGACATGTAAGAAGTTTGGTAATTCGGTGAGACTGCAACAGCTAGAAAATGATGCAACTTTGAGATTCAAGAAAAGACCAAAAAATGATGGTAATTGCTCTGGTAATCTTGGAAGATACTTCAAGTTTGTGCAACCTTCAAGTATTAGTATCTCCAATTCTGGGACTTGTGAGAAGTTTGGTGATGCGGTGAGATATTTGGAATTGCTAAGATTAAGGATCTTCAATTTGTTGAAACACTGAAAAAAACAAAGAAAAGAAATTTTTCTTGTTAATCATATATTTAACATTAACAGAGAAAAAAAAAAAACTATAAGATTTGTTATACTTTTTTCGTCTCCCAAACTTGTTCGAGATTACTATCTTGCATGTCAAGAACAACGAGATTCTTTAGATGAAAATCTCGTGGAAGAAATTTCAAAGGGCCCTTATGCCAACAAAGCCATTTTAGCCTTTCAAAGAGATCTTCATAGGATCCTAGGAGATGTACACTGTCAATTTTGAGCAATCTCAAATTCTTCATATTTTTAAATGCTTCAGTTTTCAAAGGTACACCTTCAAGTACATGGTGATTTAAGATGAGACCTTCGACTTTTTCCGATTCCTGACAAAATAGATGATTGGATTAGCATTACACAAGAATAACATCCAACTAGATTAGGCATATATATTCTCACTGTGTATATATATACATATATATATAACCTAATTGCGTTATCTTTTTAATGTTATGAAGTACCAATTGTTTACTTGATTTAGAGAATTTAAGATCATTAAGTTACAAGCTATGTTGATCTATTATTCAAATTATGATGCATGCTTAGCAAAAAGATAAAATTCTCCTGCATACTATCGTAAATTATGTGTTGGTGTCATATGTATGAATATATAAATCCGTGTACCTCTTACCGTATTTTTGCTTAGTACATTTGCAATATCTTCATGAAACCACAGCCTACTTCGTCTTCCTGGATTACAGGGTGATTCTGCATAAACAACCCCCCTCCCCATATCCCGAATAACATCATGCATCCTCAACTTATTATCTTCAATTGTCACAAGGAATCTTTGAATGAGGATTCCAAGGTCATTTTCTGCAAAGCGGAAATTACATGCAAGAAGTATTTTGATGACATATTCTTTCTCCATACCAATAAAGAAACATGCAATATCGAGGAATATTTTGTAATTTTTCCAATTCACTTTTCCATTCGGCAACACTTTTTCCAACTAAAGAAGAACCCAAATCCTTAAGAGCTAAGGGAAGGCCTCCAGTATACTTCACTACACTAACAGAAAGCCCCAAGTGTTCTTTTATTGGATGGTTCATCTTGAAGGCATGCCACTTGAAAAGTTGAAGAGACTCGCAATGATTTAATTCGTTAACCTTATATTTTATATCTACTTCAAGTTGATCTAGCAATTGTTCATCTCTACTTGTTGCAATGAGTCTACTTCCCAGACCAAACAATTTGAAGTTTCCAACTAATGCGTGTAATTGGTCTAAGTGATCCACATCATCAAGAACAATTAGAACTTTTTTCCGTTGAATTCTTGTAATCATAGTGATCCCTCTATCAACATCGTAAACATTCAAATTCTTCTGATGCAAGATATCATAAAGAAGTTGTTCTTGTAAATGAACTAAACCATTAAACTCTTTTGATTTTTCTTTAACATTGAAAAGAAAGCTACATCCTTGAAATCCATGACGTATTTTGTTATAGACAGCTTTTGCTAGGGTTGTTTTGCCAATTCCACCCATTCCATAGAAGCCCACAATGCGAATGTCATTTGTTTCAAGTTTTAATAAAGCTTTTATGCGTTCAACACGAGATTGTATTCCTATTGGGTGTATGGCGACATCCAAGTGGGTGAGGTTCACTTTACACAAAACTTCTTCAACAATCTTATCGATGACTTGTGATTCATACTTGATCATTATAAATCAAATGGAAAAGAACAATAAAATAAGAACATAGAGAGGAAATGAAGAAATACAATTATGACTCACTAGCACCATAAAGATAAAGATGTTATCATGATCTCAATCATATAAGGCTAATACGCCATGACGAACAATTAGATTTTTTTTTCAAATTTATTGATAATTATCATTCAAAATATTTCTATATAATTTATTCCCCTATTGACATGCCATAAAACAATTATTTTTGTTTCTCAGAGTTAGCATAAAAAGCCATTAACTCTTTCGGGCAAAGTATGGTTACAATTTCATTCCTCTCAAGTGTAAGATATTTTATCTAAAAAGCAATACAAGACTTGATAATTCAAGAAAAAAAGTTTCTCTATATGGCATATCGTGATATACTGACAGAGTGGGCATGGAACAGAAAAACCATCATTTGATTCAACTCAAACACTAATTTCTTTAATTCATAATTAGCTTAATGTTATTTATATGAAAAAAGTTCATATATTCCCCTCAAACTACTACATAATTGACAATATTTCCCAAAACTTTCAATTGTGTCAACATCCCTCCAAATTACCAAAAAATTCTTAATGTCTCCCTAGTGACAAAAATACCCTTAATAAAAAATAAATAAATCTAAAAATTTAAAAAAATGAAAAAAGGGAGAGGAAATTTTTGAAAGAAAAAAAGTAATATTATTTTTTCGAATTTATAAGGACATTTTTTTTTTTTTTTTGAAAAAAATATAAGGTTAATTTTGTCTTTCTTTCTGCCCTTGGGGACAATGAAATTTTTTTTGGTAATTTGGGGAGGACATAAAATAAAAGATGCAAGTCTGTGAATTTCCAAATCGTGAAAGACAATTACAAATGACAAAGAAAAACTGCAAAACGTAAGCCAATAATATTTCGTTGCAAATTCCAAATGTAACAAAATAGTTTCTCTTCAAAAAATTAAATTAATCATCAATACAAAAGAAAGAAGTTAGGGACCGATCTTACCAATTTCTATATCATCAAATACCAACTTTTGTGTGGATGTGGCTCCGCGAGTCAAAATAGTTAAAAATTCAGGAGACAGTTTTCACTCTTTAATTATTCGGTAAAGTCCACATTTCCTCTATCAAACTACTATCAAATTGACAATGTTTCTCTCAAACTTTTAATTGTAATAATGCCCTTTCAAATTACCAAAACATTGTCAATGTCCCCCAATGACGAAACTAAAACTTTAATTTTTAAACTAAAACCAAAAAATACTAAAACTTTCAGAAAAACTGAAAACTAAAAAAAAAAAAAATCCAAGGGGAGGCCATATTTATATGTATATAAAATCATATTTTTCAGAACAAAATTTTTTTTCCAAAAAAATAAGACATTTTTTTTCTTTCTTTATAAAAATTAATTTTTTTTTAAAAAAATAGAAATGACTTTTAAAAAAATTAAAAATCGTTTAAAGAATTAAAAATTTCGTCATAAATAATAAAGTTTCCTTTTTTAAAAACATAATTTTAAAAAAAAGTTTTTAAAATAAAAATTAATGTTTAAAAAAAATTAAACATTTCATTTAAATTTTTTTTTTCCAAATTTATAGGGATATTTTTGTCTTATTGAGAAATTTATAAAGAAATTTTTATTTTTTTGCTAACCTTGATACATTGACAATGTTTTGGTAGTTTAAGGGCATTGTTACAATTGAAAATTTGGGAGACACATTGTCAATTTGGTGGTAATTTGAAGGGATATGTCAACTTTTCCCTTAATTATTCTTATTAGTACCACATCAGCATTTTTGACACATCAAATTTTAATAATTTTAATTCTATTAAAAATTAAAATAATTAAAATCTTTTTTTTTTTGATAGCTAAAGTAATTAAAATCTTTAAAAAGCAATTAAAAATTAAGAACCCAAAGGGGCACCCCGAGCGCTATTTTCGGAATTGCAAAGGGGTCCATTAAGGCTATTAAGCGCTGGGGCTCCTTTTACTTTTTTATTATTGTTCTTTTAAGATTTCAGTTATCTTCTATTTATTTTTTAAAATAAAATTTAAAAATTATTATTATTTTAATTTGACATGACAAAAATGCTAACGAAGCACTAAAAATGTCACTTTTTTCAACCCATGAAAGACCCGTTTCAAATCCACAAAAAGAAAGAAAAAAAAAAGCTAACATTCCCTTAAACTATCAATCAATTGAGAATATCTTTCTTAAACTTTGAAATGGAACGACCTCTAAACTACTAAAAAATTGTCAATATCCTTCGAAGCCAATAAAAAGACAAAATGATGTTATAAATTTTCATTTAAACATAAATATCCCTATAATTTTATTTTATTTTTTTTAAAAAAAAGCATAAATAATTTTTTTCAAATAAAATTTTTAATTTTTTCTTTAAGAAATCAAAATTTTATTTATTTTTTTAAAATAAAAATAAATTTGGACACTCCAGATTTCTAAGTTTTTATTTATTTATTTATAATCTTTGTTTTTTTTTTTATAAAATTTTTTATATTGTTGTTTTTATTCTATTAAGGCTATTTTCTTAATTTTTAGTAGTTTGAAAAAGACATTGTTTCAATTGTAAGTTTGAGTGAACATTGTTAATTTGATAGTCTTTTGAGTAGTTTATATGAACTCAATTGTCCAAGGAAGACATGTATGTCCACAATGACTGAAGCATTCCAAATTAATTTGAAATTCTTTTGATTGATGTGTATTTGTATTAAATTTGCTTTCTTTATTTGATCAATTTTAATCTAAATTTTAAAAAGAAAAAGAAAAAAACAGACAAGCGAAATAAAAACTGGATGTAAAAGATCTAGAGCCCACAGCACAATGATTCAATACCTGATTATTATGATTCAATAATTAGAAGAAAAAAAATGAGAAATAAAACAATGAGTAAGCACAAGGAAAGAAAAAGAAGAAAAAAAATATATTATTATTTTACTTCATGACAAACAATTTGGTTTTATCAAATTTATTAATAATTATCCTTTAAATATATCTCTATATAATTTCTTCTCCTATTGACATAACAAATTTTTTTTTTTTTTCTTCGAGTAGAAAAGGTCAATAACTGTTTCACACGAAGTATGGTTACAATGTCATTCCTCATGTGTACAATATTTTATCTTAAAAGCAATCCTAAACTTGGTAATTCTAGAAAAGAGGTTAGTCCATCTTGGCACATAATAGAAAACCATCAATTGATTCAACTCAAACGTTAATTTTCTTAATGTTACTTTTTATCAACTTTTGTCTAAAATTTAAAAGAAAAGAAAAGGACAACAAAAAAAAAAAGCATGAAAAAGTAGAGTTTATAGCATATTACTCATTTGCAAGATTCCAGCCAGAACAGTTTGCAGCTTGGGTAAGAGCTTCTCTCCATCTCTGCACACTTTCCATATCAGTCTGAAACCGCTTTTCATGCCTAATAAAGGCTTCTGCAAAAGTTTTAGTCTGTTTTCAGACATCCGAGGGGTCCACGTCATAAAATACGGGAAGAAGAGTGTGGCCTATGGTGTTCTTACAGTTCACGATCTCTGCAAGTTCATCAAGGCACCACCTAGAAAAAGCATAGCCTTTAGAGAAAATCACAATGGAAATCCTTGATCTACGAATCGCATTGAGTAATTCACTAGAGATCATCTCCCCTCTATCAAGCTCATCATCATCACGGAAGGTATGAATTCCGACTCGCTTCAAGGCACTGTACATGTGATCAGTGAAGTTCTTGCGGGTATCTATTCCTCTGAAACTCAAGAAAACGTCGTAGTCCCAACCAGATTGAGAAGATGACGAGGTGCTTCTTGTGATTGAGTTTGATTGGACTGAAAATGGCGACAAACTCTGCAAGTTAAGAGGAGGATATTTATGCAAAGTAAATTGAAAAATGAGAAAGATCATTTACTAAACATAAATATAAATACAAATTATTTTTATGATAATTCATTATTTTTCTTCGTCAGTTCTTTTTGGATCCTCCAAGCACAGTTACACGCTACTAAAGAGGACACGATGATGATGATTCAGTGGTATTGAACTTAATTCCTCTAACATTAATATTGAAACAAGGCAAGCAGAAAGAGAAGAGAGTTGGATTGTAGTTGAAGTTAAAAAGTCTAAAGTTAAACCATATCATCCATTGAATGCGTAAATTACATATAATATATATGAATTGAGTTTTTTTAAAAATGATTGAAAACGTTACCGTCTTCGTTTTGGCCTTCGACACCTACAACCTGGAGGCCTCGTTCTGGTCTTCGGATTCAATTTCTGGCAGTGGAAAGCAGAAAGGCAAGCATCGTCGTATGACACTGATGATTTGGTCCATGGGTGGTAGAGTAGTAGATAGAGACGGAAGGTGGGGGTAGTTCGGGAAAGAAATCGTGGTTTGGAGGGAGAAGTGAGAAATGTGGGGATGTCTACAAAATGGGTTTTAACGCTGAGTTTCTGGATTTTGATGGCCGAAACTTGGATTAGGATTTCTGGGTAACGAAAAACAGAGATTTTGGGTTGAAAGAAGGGAAAGCGAGAGAGAAAGGATCAGCTTAAGATAACGATGAAGAAAAAAAGCTTGAATTGTTTTCTCCTACTTTATTATCTCGGTGAAACCAAAAAAAAAAAAAAAAAAAACCATTTATTCAATTGAAAAAAAGAAGGGAAAGTGAGAGAGAAAGAGACGAAGACAAAGCCTCTCATCATTTATTCATTTTCAGAAAGGGAAAATTCGCGTAATTCTCAAACTATCAATTGGTAATATTCTTTTCAAACAATTAAAAATTATCAACGTTCTCCGATAACAAAATTACCCTTAGTAAAATAAAAATAAAAATATTAAAACTTCTATAAAAACATAAAACTAACCAAAAAAAAAATCATTTTTATAAGATAAAAAAATTAAAAAATTTCGGTTTTTTATAAAAATTGAAAACTTTTCTTTTATTTTTTTTTAAAAAAATTAACTAAAAATTTTCGTTTAAAAAAATATAAAAATTTTCATTTAAATTTTTTTTCACTTTTAAAAAAAACTTTTTTTTTTTTGGAATTTATAGGGGTATTTTGTTTTATTGAGAAATATATAGGGGCATTTGTTACTATTAGGGAGACATTGTCATAATTAAAAATTTGGAGATGCTATTGTCAAGTTTGTGGTAATTTGAGGAGGGTTTATGGACTTTACCCTTTAAGAAATGCTAGAGTTTTTATTCATGTTTTTCTCTAATTATTTTTTCATCCTCCTTTTTTTAAAAAAATTATTGGATTTTCCTTCATTTGTACTATTTTATTTAAATATTTATTTTTAATGATTTTTTATTTTTTCTTTGAGAGTAAATTTGTAAGAGCATTCCTAGCAGCCTCATCAAATATTACTCACCAAAATAACCTAAAGCACATTTTTCTCTATTTTAACAACTCATATTTTTAGAACACCCACAATAGCCTCACTATTTTAACTATTAACTTTCACTATTCAATTTAAATATTTTTTTTCAAATACTTCTTTACATATATATATATATATATATATATATATATATATATATATATATATATATATCACTTTTTCAAAGAATATGAAAAGAGAGAGAAAAGTTATATTATTTTTTATTCATTTGGTAAGTGAATAGTATTCACTATCTTTAGTAAATAGTGTTTACTCACTATTTATTTTGAGTTAAAATGGTGAGACTGAAAAGTGAAAATTGTAGTCACTTTTACTAAATTGCCTCACTAAAATAACCAAAAAAATAATTTCAAATTATTTACATGACTCATGAGTCTTCACGTGAATAAAGAAAGCTGTTGATTGAGAAGACAACTACTCTTATTTGTGTTCATCCTTTGGCTGCATCCAACTTTGGAGCGGGAATCTTTACTGTTTGGTGATGCTTTCCTCGGGCAATCTTCACTGTTGACTCTCAAAAGTATGTTGTTGCATCACAACTCTGTTAAACAGGAAACCCAACTTGCTTAGCATCATCAGTTACTAAAAGCAACAAGGTTAGCAGTGGAACTGTGGAATCAATGCAAGCATTAATTTAAGGGCTCCGTTTCGCATCAACTTTAAATTGTAATAAAAATTGATTAATATGAAGGAAAAAAATAATAAAAATTTTTGGTATGAAAAAGTATTGAAATAATTTTGTTTTATATTAATTTCTTTTATTTGAATAATAGTAAAAAATAATTAATGTGATGTAAAAAGTAAATGTTGAGAGTTGAATTTTTTTTTGATAAATAGTATACTGTTCCTGCCAAACGGAGCCAGGAAAACAATTGGCGATCACTTTTTACATCACGACTCCTAGAATCTGTTTGCCAAAGGACCAGAAAGGATCTAGGAAAAAAAAAAAAAAAAAAAGTCAACCCCACTAATCATCTCAAAATCAACATCAACATTTTTACTTTTTATATTACATAAATCACTTTTTATTACTACTCAAATAAAAAAATAACTATAAAACATTTTTTTTTCCCATTTTTTCATACAAAACATTCTTATCTTTTTTCTCATATTAATCAAATCTGTTATAATTCCAGTCCACTACCTTTCTCAAGTCCTTTGCCAAACACACTCATAGAGTCCCTAAGGCTGTGTTTGGCAAAGGACTTGAAAAAAAAAAAAAAAAGTAGACCAAAACTGTAGCAGATTTGATTGATGTGGAAAAAAAAGAAGAAGGGTATTTTATATAAAAAAGTGAAAAAAAAAAATTATTTTGTAGTAATTTTTTAATTTGAATAGTAATAAAAAAGTTATTGATGTGATGTAAAAAATAAAAATATTAAAGTTAATTTTAAGAGAAATTTTTTGGGTCTTTGGATCCGGTCCGACCTACTCAAAAACAAATATATGTCAAATCATGTTGAGTCATCCTTGTAGCTCGAGTAAGATCTTACACAAGAGTACGTGTGGTGCATTACAAGTGACGCATTACAGTGGGATCAAGCCATATGTTGCATGGGATCAAGCCCCAAGGGAGTTGATCACTTATTTTTCTCACAGTATTATGTGATTTTCTCTTTTTTCCTTAAACACGAGAACTATCCCTTCTCATTCTACTCCAGACTCCAGTAAGCTCTCGTGCCTAATTGTTTATGTTATGCAAGTTTGAACACTACCACCATCTGACTGGAAACTGTTGGAACATTCTTGATATGAAGCAATTATCCAAGGACGGCTCATTGAAGAGGTCCAATCTTTCACAGATATCATCAACAGGCCCTAGAATGGTTGGTCTCTGCCTCAGTTTTGGTAGAAAGGCAATAAATTTTCCATGTGGAGCACTGTTGTGAGAACAGGAGCACCATAGAAGTTACCTGCTAAACCATAGAAGGATCACAAAATCGGGCCATCAAGAAACATTACAGTAGAAAAGGATCACAAAATAATAAATATCTAACAATAAGTTGTTTTCTTTTGAGGAGATTTGGAAGCTCTAGAGGGTTAACAATAGGAGAGGGATCAACATCAGTAACTCACAAACTCACAGTACTGCAACTTCAATTATTCAACACCATCTTTTCTTACAATTGAGCCTTTGTTGAAACTCTAAACTCTAAGATTATTATTATAGACCCACATGCGTGTAACTAGACTATTCCTTAGATTTATCATATTATGCAAATATAATAAGTAAAAGACAACTGTTTTTCTTTCTACTTTGGTCATGAAATTAGTTTGAGTTTCTCTTATTTTGCAGATTGTACCCAACAGGAATTAGTTACTTAATCAAATGGAATTCTTTAACTTATTATAGCTTAAATGAAAACTCAATATAGTCCTAGATAATAAATAAGTAAAAAATCAAACAAGGTAAAAAAAAAGAAAGAAAAGTGTATAACAAGGAAGTATTGTGGTTATTTCACATCGGTTGTGAAAGGGCGTCAGTTTATAATGTGAAAAAAAGTCTCACCTATTGACCTACCTTTTTGAGCTAGTTTGTTGGGTTGAGAGACCTCTTGAGCTAGATTTTGGAGTTGAAAGAAGCTCAAAACCATCTAACATTGGTATCAGAGCTCACGTTTACCAACAAGTCTCAGCCCAATAGTTCACGGGAGAAACGAGTTATTGCTGCTCCAACCTAGAGCCTAATGTGTGAGTTGGAGAGATTATCCCACATCGATTGTGGAAGGAGCTAGTAGTCAATTTATAAGTACCCAACAAGAAGTCCCGCAATTTGAGAACCCAAAAGAAACAAGAATTCTTGAAACAATTTCCTGCAATACAAATTGCTGAAAACCCTCCGAAAATGTAGCCCAGTACCTCATTGCCCAAAAAAGACTGCATTTTTTTTTACTAAGTAATAAATTCAAATTACAAATTTACGTACAATTTCTCCACACCCATATTTCAGTTCAAACAATTGTCCCAATCTTTTTCATCATTTAATTGTTAGAATTAACTATCATAAATATTTGATCAAAGATAGTGAAAAACAGAGACTAGGGGTTGAAAGAAGGGAAAGTGAGAGAGAGAAGGGATTAGGTGAAGATGAAGAAAGCTCAGCGAAACACGATACATGTAACTGCTCTCCGTCTCTCTCATTCATGCACTTTCCTTCCATATTTCTTCACGTGGGCCACGTCTGTCTGTCTATACCACATAACGAGTGAATACTTTTGTCAATTTGTAGGGCTGTAGAGTCATTTTTAGTTTTGGTAGCTTGCGAACTTCTCACGTAGGAATAAGGAGGAAGTTACAAAGTGGACAGAAATGTCAAAGTATTCACATCTCTTCAGGTGAATGAAGCTGTTGATGAGAAGACTACTAGTCTTCTTTCTCTTCATCCCATGCTTTGGATGCCTTTTAGTGTCTGTAGCGCTAATTATCTTCAGACTTCTTCCCCTTGTGGTTGGGTCAAGTCAACATATCCGATAAAGACTACATATATCCAGCTGTGTGCTGTTTGATGCTGCTTTCCTCGGGCAATCTGACCGTTAGATACTGATGCATAGAAACAAAAATGGTGCACAATAACCTCGCTTCTTGTGCTAACTATTTGCATAGACAACACAATTATTTGCAACCACTGATTCGAGTTTTCTTAGATTCAAGGAGATGGCTCAAGTAGTCAAGTGGTAAAGATTTTGGTTTCCTTAACAAGTTGAAAGATTGTGTAATAAGAGTAAATAGGACTGGCTGTCACCATCTATTGATTGGTTCAATAATTGGACTTTTTTTATACTTACGCAACCTTTGAGCTTCAATATTTACACCTATTGGGTATCAACTTCAAATATGGTGATTTATAGTAGAAGTAAGAATTAGGAGGGGGTTTAAGAATAAACAGAATTTTTAAAAAAATTTGGAAGGTTGAAGTTTTCTTTAACCTAATCTATAGTAGTATCACTTATTTTTTAAATATGTGAGAAGTTTATAATTTTTTAATAAGACTATACATTTCTCCCATATTAATTAAAAAAGTCATAGAAAAAACACATAATAAATTTATAGACCGATTTAAACAAAATTCTTCTCACTTAATTTAGAGAAAAGTAGGCTGAGCTCCTAAACACGTGTCTAGAGGATTGAGGTTGTCTTCTCGTGGATAAAGGTGTTGATGAGTAGATTAGTGGGTGTGTTTGCCAAATGACTAGAAAAAAGTCCGTACTATTTTTCTTAAAATTAATTACAATATTCTTCATTTTTACATCATATCAATCATTTTTTATTATTATTCAAATAAAAAATCACTACATAACAATTTTTTTTTTTTTTTTTAACTTTTTCATACGAAACATTTTTTTTTTCTTATATTAATTAAATCTGCTAAAATTCCAGTTGTGTTTTTAGGGGTGATCATGCGGTTAGCGGTTACTAGCTAAAACTGCTAAACGCAACCGCTTCAGCGGTTACTAACTAAAACCGTTAAACGCAACCGCTTAAGCGGTTAGTACATTTTACTAACCGCTTCCGCTAACCGCAAAGCGATTAACCGCCTAAGCGGTTAACCGTTCGGTTAGCGGTTAACCACATCCGGCTAATCGCTTTTTTTACTGACTGCTTTTGGGCTTTGTTTGGGCTTTCTTTTTGGGCCAAATTTGAGAATTAAGCTTTTTTTTGGGCTCACTTAAATTTTTTTTTTCAATTATTATTATTATTTTTGCCTTTTGGTCCAATTTTCCGTTTTGGGCTTACTTTGCCCCTTTTGGCCTTTTCTATGCCTTTTTGGCATCAAAATATACACTATTTTACAAGCATATAGGTTGCGATATACCACATTCGGCTTGCTCCAAAATAAGCCCATATAAAAAATAAAAAATAAAAAAATAAAAAAATAAAAAAATGTAAAGGGTACCTAAAAAAACCTAAATGCTATCAACTTAAAAAAAAAAAAAAAACATAATTATATGAAAATCATTAGGATGATCAAATTCCTAACCCAAAGTAAAACTCTAATTTATCAGGATGAGATGAATATATAAAAGTGCAAAACTACGTTGTTTTGCAATTCTATATATATATATATATATATATATATATATATATATATATATATATATATATATATATATATATATATATATATTAAAAACTCACTTAAGCGGTCACGGTTTTAAAAAACTCACTAACTAAGCGGTTAGCAGTTAATACGATTAGCGATTAACGATTACAAAGCAGTTAATAAAAACCTCACGAACACACCCCTGTGTTTTAATCTACTTCATTTTTCAAGTTCTTTGCAAACACACCCATATTCTTTCTCTTCATCCAATGCTTTGGTCTTTATCTTCTATTATTATTATTGTTGTTTTTGTTTTCTTCTGATGCCTTAGTGGAGACCATGTCATATGTAATTATGTAGCGCTAATTATCTTCAAATCTGCCTCTTCCGTTGTCTTCATGTGATGCTTTGGGCTTTATCTTCTGCTTTTTCTAAAGCTACCTAGTACTTTTTGAAAAGTAGCCTTTTTTTTCTTCTTCCTCTAATACCTTAGTAGAGGCCATGTCATATGTAATTATGTAGCGCAAATTATCTTCAACCTTGTCCCTCGTGGTAGGGTCAATATATCAGATTCCTCGGGCAATGTATCAGTCCATCGTATGGTTCTCAGCTCTTTGGATGATGAATTGAATTCCTGGAAACTGCTGTGGAAGCTTAGATTAAATGCTAGGCCAAGGCTTTTTTTTTTTGGAATCTCTGACTCAGTTTATCAATAGAAGAAAAAAAATAATAATAAAAAAAATTTCATACTATTTCTCTCAAATTCTTCGAATTCAAATGGACTCGCACACCATGAAGGCAGGCGACATACTCATTTGCTCTCTTCTCAACATATCCCAAGAACACGTGCCATGACTACTTATCTAAAAGTAGTAACTGCAGTAGTATACACCCCGCAAACAAGCTATCACGAAGATAAAAGACACCTTTAATTCCAAAATCTAAACTCTTTGCAACAAAAAATGGGTTCCTCTAGCTTATACAACACGCGTCAGAAATGTTGAGCGCCAAATAATCCAACTTACAAATCCTGCCCCTTTGGCCTCTAGCGAGAAATTGCTATTGCATCAATCCATGTGTTTATAAGATGATCAACATTAGTGTGTATTTATTATTTATTCATGTGTTTTAATTTTCCATTTCAATAAAGATTGAATTTTTTCTTTAACAAGTTATTTTTCTATATGCTTATTTGAGCCAACCAGAGTTAGTTACCAAATCAACTGGAATATTTCTATAACATATTATAGCTTAAATGCAAACTCAATATAGTTCTCCATTAAAAAAAAATTAAAAAAAGAAAGGGTTCATGGCAAAAAGGAAGTCCTGCAATTTGAGAATCCAGAAGAAACAAGAATTCTGAAAACAATTTCCTGCCGTAAAATTCACATTAACTAAAACAATTTCCACAATTGTCTACAACAAAATAGAAGAATATATATATATATATATATATATATATATATATATATATATATATATATATATATATTTGATTTTGTAAATATAAAATTTTTCCATGGTTCCACATTCTCCAATAGGA
The DNA here is from genome assembly GCA_016403345.1 of Corylus heterophylla. Taxonomy (NCBI): domain Eukaryota; kingdom Viridiplantae; phylum Streptophyta; class Magnoliopsida; order Fagales; family Betulaceae; genus Corylus; species Corylus heterophylla. Next base: position 1,550,925 of record CM028148.1, on the reverse strand, counting down.
TGCTCATTATTGTGAGCCCACTGGCGATGCCAATCCAATAGCATATCCTATCAGATGCAAACAGGTTTTGGCTTTTAATTGAACTTGGATTTTCTGCTAGGGAAATTATTTCAATTTGTCATCCATAAAGGCTAGTAGTTCATTTCTCTAGCAAAATTAATTAATTCATACTTGTTATTTACCGAAAAACCAAACACATAATACAAAAACATGTATCAGTTAAGGTTATGCAGTCTGCAATGCCGGTTCACCAGTCCAATCAGTGGCTGTCCTCCCTGAAAATGCTCTCTCCAAAATCTGGAGTGTTGGAGCTCTGAAGTGGAACGAAAAGAATTCACTTGCATGGTTCTATAAACAATCATGGGTAGTTATCGTAGATAGGATTCACATCATGGAGATGTGGCGGCAAAGTCATTTGCCAAACTGCACTAGCATATAGACTCTGCAAACCAGTCATCCATCAATCAGGAACAGGAAGGGAGAAGAAATGTAGGCATAGACTCCTACAAGAAGATAAAGATACCTTTTAACTCCAAAATCTAGATTATGCTAATATAACAACCAAACACCAAGGTTGTAAAACTCACCTTGCTCTGCCTAAGATCTACGAGAGCCAATGGTTGCCATGCTTCCTAGATGCTTGTAAACAAATGGATCTCCCAGTTCCATGTCATTTGCTCCATTGGCATGACCTCCACGTGCATTAAAAGAAGTGATAGATATTTCCCCTGTCGCGTTGCAACCTTGAAAACTCAAAAGGAGGCAGATTAAAGAGCCAATACCAAAATTGCCAGCCAAAGAGAAACATAATAGCATATTTAGTTATGCAAATACCATGGCCACTCAAAATCCAAATCACTATTTCAATCATGATTGGAAATCTCATATTAGGATTACCGTCTGGCCGAACAAGCATCTTGGGAAATCAACACTTTCCACCACAATTTTAATGGTGGTAGACCCTGGAGGTTTGGAGTAAAAAGACTTGATTATCAGGGATATCTCTGACTTCAACAGTTTCCTAGGAAGATTTTTCTAATATCTTCACACAAAAAAAAAAAAAAAAAAAGTTGGTCGTAGCCATGTAGCTTACCTGAGCCAAAGTTGGAAGGGTTGGTTTTCTAGTATTTTCAAGAAACCCACTGCAATCAGCAGTGGCAAACACATCCTGCACAGAAGGAAAGCGTAACCACTCATCAACACCAATCCTGTAAACACGAAAAGGATTTGTTAACTCGTCGTAATGCCTAAGCTTTTTTCAAAGCATGCCTACCAATTTGAATATCAATAACAGAATTTATTATGAAATTGAGATATAACAAAACATGATGGCATCCAATGGAAAACCTAATTAATCAGAAAATGAACAAGAAAAATGGGATGTATAGGAGGCAAGAACAATTATTTTCAAGTCTAAAATTGACAATTTACCTGAATACTAATACTGAAATCCAATTATTGATTTGATGCTTGAAGGCATTATCATATGGTGTCAGGGAAAACGAAAGCAAACCGTCTTTCCTAAGCAACTACAAAAAGATTTCCAGAATTTTCCAGCCAATTGTCCCAAGAGTTAAGGAGACCTCATATGGGACTGAGAATGATGTAGATGTGAAAATACAGACTAAAGGGAGAAAGTTTGTAAAGAGAAGAAGAAGAAAGGCAAGAAGAAGAACACAAATGACTACATCTTTATTCAGTGATTTGAATGTTACAAGTGAGAACGATATATAGGGATATAAAGGGAACACATCCCATATATCATGACGTGAATCATGAGTTGTGATGGAGAGTAATATGCAATTCCATGAACATGGAGTAAATTATGGGATTGTTGCCTTGCTTAGATATGCTTGACTTGATCAGATTTTATCTTCTAACACTCTCCCGCAAACTGATGGCAGAAACTTCCTTCAGTTTGATTAACAAAAACAAATAATTGGCCGTTTGTCGGTTGAATCTTACCATAAACCACCGGGGGCGGTCGGATCTCGCCACAAAAACACCAAGGGGCAGACAAATCTCAACGTAAAATACAAAGAAGCAGTCGGATCACGCTGCAAATTTCCAAGGGACGGTCGAATCTCCCTGCAAAACCAACAATGGATAGTTAGATTTAACCGCAATGACCAAGGGTTGATGTCGGTGCGCGGTAAATGCGGAGGAGTGAGCTTGCAACCTGGAACTCAACAAACATATGTGATGCGGCTAAGGTGCTTGATGAAATGACTTAGAGAAACAGCGGAAAAGAAACTAGAACGACGTTAGTCAATTTATTGCTCTGATACCAAATGAAAATACAGACTAGAGGAAGAAAGTTTGTAAAGAGAAGAAGAAGAGAACACAAATGACTACATCTTTATTCAATGATTTGAATGTTACAAGAGAGAACAATATATAGGCAAATGAAGGGAACACATTCCATATATCATTGCGTGAATCATGGGTCGTAATGGAGAATAATATGCAATTCCATGAAACATGAATGAGTAAATCATGAGACTGTCTTTCCTAAGCAACTACAAAAAGATTTCCAGAATTTCCCAGCCAATTGTCCAAAGGGTTAGAGAGACCTCATATGGGACTGAGAATGATGTAGAAATGCATTGTCATGAACCAAAAAGAACTAGTAACTAACCTTCCACCTGGAGATTTTGGAACTTCCAAAGAGTTAAACATAATCTTCCACAACGAAGATTAGACAACCTTTCAATTTGAGAATATGCAACACATAGTCGACAACGGCATTTTTGAGATAGAGACAAACAAGCTCTTCCCATTAATCATGTATCTCTTACCTTTGTCAACTGTTTAGTAGCATTGTGCCTGAGGCCATCATCAAAGGAAAATAATATCTCGTTTGCCTGCAAATCCAAGAACAATTACCAATTTGTCATATGCAATCTTAAGCTTCCACGGATCCAAGGTGTCTGGTCCATCAGTAACTCACAGTGCACCATCAATTATCCAAGATCAAATTTTTTTACAATTGAGCCTATGATGAAACTCTAAAATCCCAGATTATTATAGACCCACGTGTGTTACAGACTATTTGTTGGAATTATCATATTATTCAAATATAATAAGCAAAAGGCAATTGGTTTTCCCTTCAACTATGGTCATGAAATTAGTTCGACTTTTTCATATTTCGCAGATTGTACCCAACAAGAGACAAGAGTTAGTTACAGAATCAAATGGAATTCTATAACTTATTATCGCTTAAAAGCAAACTCTATATAGTTCTACATAATAAATAGCAATAACTTCACTTTAAACCTTTAAATTACCACACTACTTGAGAAGGCCCCCCAAACTTCAAAACCTCTCAATTTGGACCCTTAAACTTTCAATTGTAGTCAATTTAAACCCTTCTGTTAAATTTAGTCATTAACTTTCCTGATTTACTCCTAAAATGACCAATATATTACGGATTATTTTATTTTAATTTGGAACTAAAGGTAAATTTTGAATTGTATAAAAAAAAAAAACACGGGTACAAATGTCATTATCCCACTTTCAACATTTAAAATCTGACGGAGGGGTTCAAATTGATTGCAATTGAAAGTTTATGGGTCCAAAATGAAAGGTTTTAAAGTTTAGGGGTTTATCAAATCGTGTGCTAATTCAATGGTATAAAATGAAGTTACCCTAATAAATAAGAAAATCCAGCATGGCAAAAAAGAAAAAACAATTAATAACAAAGGAAGTCCTGCGATTTGAGAACCCAGAAGAAACAAGAATTCTCCAAACAATTTACTGCAATACAAATTGATGCCGTAACATTAACATTAACTAAAACCCTCAAAAAATATAGCCCAGTACCTCACTGCCAAAAAAGACTACATTTTTTTTACGGAAGAATAAATAAAAATTAAAAATTTACATACAATTTTGCCATACCCATATTTCACTTCAATCAAATTTTACACTATATTTTTCATCATTTGATTACTATTCACTGAGACTTTCTAAAAAGAGCTTTTTCACACAATGTTCACAAAAAGCAAAAAAAATTGGAATTTTCCAACAATTTAACAAACTCGACAAGGAAAGTTGACATACCAAATGAATATCGCCATCGTTGCCCGTAAAATTGGAAAAGAAGAAGTAATACCCGGGTTCACGAGAGATATGGCGGGTTGGATAATACTTGTTGGTTCGGCGATGGACCTGAACTCCAGCCTCCTGGGTCCCACGTAGGTGGAGGCCAAGAGGGGCGTGAACACCATGTGGTTCTGAGGAGACACGCATACGATTCGTAGAGCTTGGTGTGGAGGCCCTTCATGTGCTGAAAATGGGTTCAGTGCTCTGCTTCCGGGTTTGATGCTGGAGACTCGAATTAGGCTTCTAAACCAACTCATTGTGAGAGTGAAAAATGAAAAGTGGAATCTCAGTATTGGAATCATTGAACCACGCCATACGAGATTTTGAAGATGAACAAGGCATCTGTAATTTTTTGGCTCTAGACTCGAGTTCCATGCTAGATCTTTGAGTGGACGAGTCAAGAGCTGGAGCGGAGGTGAGGAAAGAATGCGTGGCAACAGCTTAAGGCAGATAGATGCGGTCTGCGAGGGAAATTGAGTGATAGCAAGAAATGGTTTCTCATGCATTTCACCAATTCGCTTTTTTAACAACCACGACTTTCTGTCAACAAAGAAAAGCAGAATAAAAAATAAATAAAATAATATATCATAAAAAATAAAAATAAAATAATTAAAAGGGGCAGCAAGGGATATGTGGCTACCATATACTTGGGGGGAATTGCGGTCTGAATTTGGCGAGGGATGGCTACAATCGTGAATCCTCCTCACTTTCAATTTCAGAGATCTCATCACCATCTCTAACACTTGGCTCATCACCATCAAGTACAAAATGAATTCCACACCTCTTCACTTCCACAAATAGCGGATAGATGACAACCTCTAATTCATCCCCACATTTCACCTTCAAATTTAGTAAGAAACGTAAGAATACGTGCCCCTCCATCGCTAGTGTAAGTATATGATCTTCAAAGACATCATAATCTAGTACACTTGCTATAACGTTATAACTTCCCACCCAACACGAGTGATCTCTAGAACTTCTATTATATAATCTCCAAACGAACTCCCTATCACCCAACGCCGGTGATTCCTTGTTTGTTGCATAAACAAAGCTTAAAAGCACCTTGCTGACTTTACTGCCAAACAAAAACGGAGGTACACGGAAAGATACTGAAGAACCCATTGCTTGATGGCTAATCCAATTTGGAATCTCACTTCCGGGGAGGAAATCATAAATATGACCATAATCAGAATCACGACCACCGTCATGTCCGAGGCACATCACCAATTTCAAAAAAGTCTTCGCATTAAAAAATGAGAGAGAGAAGAGTAGAGAAGAGAAGAGAAAAGAAGAGAGAGAACCTGGACAACACTATTTATAGATTCCAATGACAGATTGTTGCAGTTTCCCATCTGAAAAGCAAAGGGTGGACGTTGCAACCTCTCCAAATTTTGAATCTCAACCAGTTTGCAGCAATTATTAAGGATAAAATTTGGCCTGCCCCTGCTGCGATTTGTACAGATGAGATTTACTTTGCCCTTGTGGATACTTTTCATAATGTCTGCAGATCTTGAACTCTCATTCGTCAGAATTGAGATTCTTTCCAATGATGTGCAGCCATTTGCTGTCAATTCTACTACACTTCCAGGAAATGCAATTGATTGAAGACTAGTACACTCACTCACATCCAATGTTAATAAGTTAGGAAGGCAACTGATGAAACTAGGTGGGTTACGAAAATTGTTTCTTGATAATTTCAACATTTGAAGTGAAGTTAAACATTCAAATTCATTGCGAAACTCATTTTCAGACAAATTGTGATTACTGAGATCTAGCTGTATCAATGAACGTAATTTAGAAATGGGCACCAAACTCATGTGGTTGGAGCTATTGGGTGATATCCGTGATGGGGATGCTCCTCCACAACCCGGTAATATTTCAAATACGAGATTGCTAAAATCACCAAAGTAATAATATGGGTCAACAGCGATTCTATTTGCAACAAACTCCTTTAAATCCTTCATATTCCCGCACTGTTCCGGTAACTTGTCAAGTTCGGGGCAGTTAGACAACTCAAGACAACAACTTTCTAAATTATAAATGCTACTTGGAAGACACCTAAGCTTCTTGCACCCTGTTAAATCAAGTGATATAAGACGTTTTAAATGTCCAATGGACGCGTGAATCTCAACCAGACTTGTACAATCTTTAAATATCATCATGCGCAAATATGAGGTTTCTAATAACTCTGGTGATTTGATAAGATATTCACATCCACAACAACTTAACCAAGTGAGATTCCTCAAAAGCTTAAAGGAGGATGGTAGTTGCTTAATAGCAGTGTACTCCAGTATCAGAGTACTTAAAGCCGTCATATTCCCTAATTCCTCCGGTAACTTGTCGAACTTATAGCACTTCCTCAAGATAAGAACTCCAAGAGATTCCAAGTTAGAAATACTACTTGGAAGATTCCTAAGCTTCTTACACAATCCTAAATCCAGCCAATTAAGTCTTTTTAGAAATCCAACGGACTCGTCAATCTCAACCAACCGTGTACAACCTGAAAGATTCAGACTCTCTAGACATGAGGTTCGTACAAACTTTGGGGATTCGATGAGACATTCACATCCTCGAAATGATAAAGATTTGAGATTACACAAATGGCGGAATGAGGACGGTAGTCGCTCAATGGCAGTGTTCTCCATACACAACTCCGTTAAAGCCATCAAATTCCCCAATTGTTTTGGTACTTTCGTAAGACTAAAGCATTTGGTCAAGACAAGAGTTTTAAGATATTTTAAGTTAGAAATACTACTTGGAAGATTCCTAAGGTTCTTACATCCTTGTAAATTCAGCAAAACGAGTCCCGTTTGACGTCCAATAGACTTGTGAATCTTAACCAAGCTTGTACAACCTTCAAGATTAATACTCTTTAGATGTGGGGTTTTAGAGAAGTTTGAAAGACCCTTGAGGCGTGTGCAACCATTAAGTATTAATGTCTCCAGTTGTGGAACTTGTGAGAAGTTTGGTGATCTAATGAGAGATTTGGAATTGCTGAGATTAAGGACTTTCAACTCGTTGAATATCTGTGAAAAAAAATAAAAATAAAAAAAGAAAAGTTCTTGTTAGTTATGAATTTAACATTAATGAATAAAGAAAAAATACTATTAAATTTGTTATACTTTCTTCGTCTTCCAAGCTTGTTTGACTTTGCTACGCTGCATGTCAAGAATAACAAGATTCTCTAGATGAAAATCATGTGGGAGAGATTTCAATGTACACTTATGCCAACAAAGCCATTTCAGTGATTTCAGCGCTTTGAAGAGATGTTCATATGATCCTTTAAGATGTACATCATTGATTTGGAGTAATCTCAAATTTTCCATTTTTTTAAATGCTTTAGATTCACAATCTACGTCTTCATGTTCTGGGAGATTTAAGATGAGGCCCTCCACTTTCCTCGAACCCTGGCAAAATAGATAGTTGGATTAACATTACACAAGAATTAACTTCCAAGTAGAATAGGCTTATATATTCTCACCACACACACATACACACATACACACACCAACGTGATTTATACTTGATTAGAGTTGCTTAAAACTTGATTGCGTATCTTTCACACACACACACAAACATGATTTAGACTTGATTAGAGTTGCTTAAAACTTGATAGCGTATCTTTTTAATGTTATGAAGTACCAATTATTTACATGATTTAGAGAATTTAAGATCATTAATTTAATTACAAGTTATGTTCTATTATTCAAATTATGAGGCATGCATGCTTGGCCAAAAGATAACACTCTCCTGCATACTATCGTATATTATGCGTTGATGTCATATATATGCATATATAAATGCATGTACGTCTTACCGTATTGTTGCGTAGTACATTTGCGATATCCTTATGAAACCACAGCCTACTTCGTCTTCCTGGATTAAGAGGTGATTCTGCATAAACAATTCCCCTTCCCATATCTCGAATAAGATCATGCATTCTCAACTTATTATGTTCAATTGTCACAAGGGATCTTTGAATGAGGATACCAAGGCCAGACTCTGCATAGAAATCACATGCAAGGAGTATTTGCATGACATATTCTTTCTCCATACCAACAAAGAAACACGCAATATCGAGGAATATCACCATCGTTTCATATTCGAGAGAATCCAAGCTTGTTTCCAATTTTTTTTTAATCTCTCCATCAGGAATTTTTTGTAATTTTTCCAATTTGCTTATCCATTCGACGACACTTTTTCCACATAAAGAAGAACCCAAAACTACAAGAGCTAAGGGAAGGCCTCCAGTATACTGCACTACACTAACTGAAAGTTCCAGGTGTTCTTTTATTGGATGGGTCATGGGGAGAGCATGCAACTTGAAAAGTTGAAGAGACTCACAATGATTCAATTCGATAACCTTATATTTTTCATCTGCTTTAAGTAGATCTAGCAATTGTTCATCTCTAGTTGTTACAATGAGTCGACTTCCCAGACCAAACAATTTGAAATTTAATCCACCTAATGCGTGTAATTGGTCTAAGTGATCCACATCATCAAGAACAACTAGAACTTTTTTGCCTTGAACTCTTTCCTTAATCAAAGTGATCCCTCTAGCAACATTGGAAACATTCCAATTCTTCTTGTGCAAGATATCATAAAGAAGTTGTTTTTGTAAATGAATCAAACCATTGAACTCTTTTGATTTTTCTTTAACATTGAATAGAAAGCTACTTCCTTGAAATCCATGACATATTTCGTTATAGACAGCTTTTGCTAGGGTTGTTTTGCCTATTCCACCCATCCCATAGAAGCCCATAATGCGAACGTCATTTGTTTCAAGATTTAATAAAGCTTTTATGTGTTCAACACGAGAATGCATTCCTATTGGGTGTATGGCGACATCCAAGTGGGTGATGTTTACCTTACACAAAACTTTTTTAACAATCTTGCCGATGAATTGTGATTCATGCCTGACCATTATAAATCAAATGGAAAAGATCAATAAAATAAGAACATAGAGAGGAAAAGAATAAATACAATTATGACTCACTGGCACCATACAGATAAAGATGTTATCATGATCTCAATCATATAAGGCTAATACGCCATGACGAACAATCAGATTTTTTTTTCAAATTTACTGATAATTATCCTTCAAAATATTTCAATATAATTTATTCCCCTATTGACATGCCATATAACAATTATTTTGGTTTCTTAGAGTTAGCATAAAGAGCCATTAACTGTTTCGGGCAAAGTATGGTTACAATTTCATTCCTCCCAAGTGTAAGATATTTTATCTAAAAAGCAATACAAGACTAGATAATTCAAGAAAAAAAGTTTCTCTATATGGCATACCTTGATATACTGACAAAGTGGGCATGGAACAGAAAGCCCATCATTTGATTCAAGTCAAACACTAATTTCTTTAATTCATAATTAGCTTAATGTTATTTATATGGAAAAGTTAACATGCTCCCCTCAAACTACTACACAATTGACAGTATCTCCCAAAACTTTCAATTGCGACATCCCTCCAAATTACCAATAAATTATTAATGTCTTCCTAGTGACAAAAATACCCCCAATGAAAAAACAAAAAAAAAACTAAATCTAAAAATTAAAAAAAGGATGAAAAAAATGGAGTGGAAATTTTTGAATGAAAAAAAGTAAAATTATTTTTTCCTTTTTTGAAAAAAATATAAGGTTAATTTTGTCTTTTTGCTGCCCTTGGGGACATTGAAATTTTTTTTGGTATTTTGGAGAGGACATAAAGTAGAAGATGCAAGTCTCTGAATTTCCAAATCGTGAAAAAACAATTACAAATGATAAAGAAAAACTGCAAAACGTAAGCCAATAATATTTCGTTGCCAATTCCAAATGTAACAAAATAGTTTCTCTAAAAACAATTAAATTAATCACAAATACAAAAGAAAGAAGTTAGGCACTGATCTTACCACTTTCTATATCATCAAATACCAACTTTTGGGTGGATGTGGCTCCGCAAGTTAGAATAGTTAAAAATTAAGGAGAAAGTTTTCACTGTTTAACTATTCGGTAAAGTCCACATTTCCTCTATCAAACTACTATCAAATTGACAATGTTTCTCTCAAACTTTTAATTGTAATAATGCCCTTCTAAATTACCAAAACATTGTCAATGTCCCCCAATGACGAAACTAAAACTCTAATTTTTAAACTACAATAAAAAAACTTCCAGAAAAACTTAAAAAACTTATTAAAAAAAAAAAAAAATCCAAGGGGCAGCCGAATTTATAAGTACCTAAAATCATATTTTTTGGAACAAATTTTTTTTTTTACATAAAAAAAAAAAAGATCTTATAAAACTTGTTTTTTTTTTTTAAAATAGAAATGACTGTTTTAAAAAAATTTAAAATCGTTTAAAGAATTAAAACTTTCGTCTGAGGAAAATAAAGTTCTCTTTTTTAAAAACATAATTTAAAATTAAAATTTCTGTTTTAAACAAAAATTAAATTTTTTTTTTCAAACTTACAAGGATTTTTTTGTCTTATTGAGAAATTTATAAGAAAATTTTTATCTTTTATAAGGGCATTGTTACAATTAAAAATTTGAGAGCACACTGTCAATTGGGTGAAAATTTGAGGGGATATGTCAACTTTTCCCATGACTATTCTTATTAGTACCACATTTTTGACACATCAAATTTTAATAATTTTAATTCTATTAAAAATTAAAATATTTAAAATCTTTTTTTTTTTTGATAGGTAAAGTAATTAAAATCTTTAAAAAGCAATTAAAAATTAAGAACCCAAAGGGGTAACCCCAGTCGCTATTTTCAGAATGGCAAAAGGGTGCCTCGTTCCAAAAAGGGGTCCATTAAGCGCTAGGGCTCTTTTTACTTTTTTCTTATTGTTCTTTTAAGATTTTAATTATCACCTATTTATTCTTAAAATAAAATTTAAAAATTTTTGTTATTTTAATTTGACATGACAAAAATGATAACGAAGCACTAAAAATGTCACTTTTTTCGACCCGAGAAAGACTCGTTTCAAATCCAAAAAAAAAAAAAAGTTACCATTCCCTTAAACTATCGATCAATTGAGAATATCTTTCTTAAACTTTGAAATGGAACGTCCTCTAAACTACTAAAAAATTGCCAATATCCTTCGAAGCCAATAAAAAGACAAAAAGACGTTATGCATTTTCATTTATACATAAATATCCCTATAATTTTTTTTTTTTTTTTAAAAAAAAAAAGCATAAATAATTTTTTCAAATAAAATTTTTAATAATTTCTATAAGAAATCAAAATTTTATTTATTGTTTTTTAAATAAAAATAAATTTAGACACTCCTAGTTTTTATTTATTTATTTATAGTTTTTTTTTTTTTTTTTATAAAATTTTTTATATTGTTGTTTTTATTCTATTAAGGATATTTTCTTAATTTTTAGTAGTTTGAAAAAGACATTGTTTCAGTTGTAAGTTTGAGTGAACATTGTTAATTTGATAGTCCTTTGAGTAGTTTATATGAACTCAATTGTCCAAGGAAGAGATGTATGTCCACAATGACTGAAGCATTCCAAATTAATTTGAAATTCTTTTGATTGATGTATATTTGTATTAAATTTGCTTTCTTTATTTGATCAATTTTAATCTAAATTTTAAAAAGAAAAAGAAAAAAACAGACAAGCGAAATAAAAACTGCATGTAAAAGATCTAGAGCCCATAGCACAATGATTCAATACCTGATTATTATGATTCAATAATTAGAAGAGAAAAAATGAGAAATAAAACAAAGAGTAAGCACAAGGAAAGAAAAAGAAGATAAAAATATATTACTATTTAACGTCATGACAAACAATTAGGTTTTATCAAATTTATTGATAATTATCCTTTAAACATATCTCTATATAATTTCTTCTCCTATTGACATAACAATTTTTTTTTTTTTTCTTCTAGTAGAAAAGGTCAATAATAACTGTTTCACGCTAAGTATGGTTACAATGTCATTACTCATGTGTACGATATTTTATCTTAAAAGCAATCCTAAACTAGGTAATTCTAGAAAAAAGGTTTGTCCATCTTGATACACCGATAAATCGGGCACATAATAGAAAACCATCAATTCATTCAACTCAAACACTAATTTTCTTAATGTTACTTTTTATCAATTTTTGTCTAAAATTCAAAAGAAAAGAAAAGGACAGGAAAAAAAAAATGCATGAAAAAGTTCAAGAGTCTATAGCATATTACCCATTTCCAAGATTCCAGCCAGCACATTCTGCAGCTTCGGTAAGAGCTTCCCTCCATCTCTGCACCCTTTTCATATCAGTATGAAACCGCTTTTCATGCCTAATAAAGGCTTCTGCAAAAGTTTTAGTCTGTTTTCGGACATCCGAGGGGTCCACGTCATAAAATACGGGAAGAAGAGTGTGGCCTATAGTGTTCTTACAGTTCACGATCTCTGCAAGTTCATCAAGGCACCACCTAGAGGAAGCATAGCCTTTAGAGAAAACCACAATGGAAATCCTTGATCTCCGAATCGCATTGAGTAATTGACTAGAGATGATCTCCCCTCTATCAAGCCCCTCATCATCACGGAAGGTATGAATTCCGACTCGCTTCAAGGCACTGTAAAGGTGATCAGTGAAGTTCTTGCGGGTATCTTCACCTCTGAAACTCAAGAAAACGTCGTAGTCCCAACCAGATTGAGAAGATGACGAGGTGCTTCTTGGGATTGAGTTTGATTGGACTGAAAATGGCGACAAACTCGGTAAGTTAAGACGAGGATATTTATGCAGAGTAGATTGAAAAATGAGAAAGATCATTTACTAAACATAAATATGAATACAAATTATTTTTATGATAATTCATTATTTTTCTTCGTCAGTTCTTTTTGGATCCTCCAAGAAAAGTTACACGCTACTAAAGAGGACACGATGATGATGATTCAGTGGTATCTGAACTTAATTCCTCTAACATTAATATTGAAACAAGGCAAGCAGAAAGTTAAACCATATCATCCATTAAATGCGTAAATTATATATATATATATAGGATTTGAGTTTTATTACATGCTTGAAAACGTACCGTCTTCGTTTGCGCCTTCGACGACGAGAACCTTGCGAGGCTCGTTTTGGTCCTCGGATTCTGGCTCCCGCTTCCGCTTGAAGCATCCTGGGTCCATGGGTGGTAGAGTGGTGGATAGAGAGGTGGCGGGGAAGTTTGCGAAAGAAATCGCGGTTTGGTGGGTAAGAGTGGCGGACAATTGAGAAATGTGAGGATGTCAACAAAATGGGTTTAACGCTCAGTTTCTGGGTTTGATGTTTGATGTCCGAGATTTGGATTTAGATTTCTGGGTAACGAAAAACAGAGACTTTGGGTTGAGAGGAGGGAAAGTGAGAGAGAGAAAGGATCAGCTGAAGATGAAGATGATCAAGATAACTCCGCGAAATTTCTACGATCTTTCTCTTTTGTTTTAGTTTTTAGATAACTTAGATCTTACTAGCTTTGTCGGTGGCCGGTGATAACTGATTGCGAGTATTTTTTATTTTTTTGTATTTTGTTTTGTGCTTTTCCAGCGTTTAAGTCGAGGACCAATAATTGAGTGGGGAGGGGTTACTTTCACCGTTTGAATAGTTTGATCTGAAGGTTTATCTCTTACCGTGGTTAAATAAATTTTTTAAAAAAATTGATTATTCATATCTAATATTTAGTCTATTTGGAATAAGAGTAAAGATATTGAGAACGCCCGGCGTGCTTGAACAGTGAAGCACGCCGGGCATGATTTTTTTTTTTATTATTATTTTATTATTTTAATTTTTTTGAAAAAAAAAAAAAAATTTTAGCCTGGCGTGCTTCACTGTTGAAGCACGCCAGGCGTGCTGCCAATCACGACTCTTGGAATAAAACAACAAAAAAATAACGGACAACAACAAAAATCATAAAAACACCAAAAAAAAATAAAAAATCATTTTCAAAATTTTGACCTTCTATTCTATCTGAAAAATAATTTCATTTCTTCACTTACTTCTCCCATCATCTTTATTCAACTTCAAGGAACAAGGATCGAGAAAATAAACAGAATGGACAGAAATTTCAAATTATTGACATGACTCATGAGTCTTCACGTGAATAAAGAAAGCTGTTGATTGAGAAGACAACTACTCTTCTTTGTCTTCATGCGTTCCTCGGGCAATCTTTACTGTTGACTCTCAAAAGTATGTTGTTGCATCACAACTCTGTTAAACAGGAAACACGATTTACTTAGCATCATCAGCTACTAAAAGCAACAAGAATAGCAGTGGAACTGTAGAATCAATGCAAGCATTAATTTAAGGGCTTCGTTTAGCATCCGTTTTAAATTGTAATAAAAATTGATTAATATGAAGAAAAAAATAATAAAAACTTTTGGTATGAAAAAGTACTGAAATAATTTTATTTTATAATAATTTTATTATTTAAATAATAAAAAAAAAATTAATTTGATATAAAAAATAAAGATATTGAAAGTTAAATTTTTTTTTAATAAATAGTATACTGTTTTTGCCGAACAGAGCCAAGAAAACAATCGGCAATCACTTTTTACATCACAACTCCAATAACCTGTTTGCCAAAGGACCGGAAATGACCCAAAGAAAAAAAAAAAAAAAATCAATCCCACTAATTATCTCAGAATTGACTTCAATATTTTTATTTTTTATATCACATTAATCATTTTTTACTATTATTCAAATAAAAAAAAATTACAAAACAATTTTTTTTTTCAATTTTTTCATATCAAACATTCTTATATTTTTTTTCACATCAATCAAATATTATGTTATAATTTAAGTCTACAACCTTTCTCAAGTCCTTTGCCAAACACATCCATAGAGTCCCTAAGGCTATGTTTGGCAAATGACTTGAAAAAAAAAAGTTGACCGAAACTATAATAGATTTGATTAATGTGAAAAAAAAAAAAAAAAAAGTAAAAAAGTTTTGTATAAAAAATTAAAAAAATAAAAATAAAGATCACTGTAATCAGTACCCGTCCTCCTCACCTTCAAAGACATTCTCACTATGCGCAGCACTTTTAATTAGAGGTAAGTTTAGAATAATCAGAAAAAAGCTTGTATATTTGTATTAATTGTTTTCTCCTGTTTTGTTATCTCGGTGAAACCAAAAAAAAAGAAGAAAGCTTTTGATTCCTTATTGCAATCATATTAATTCAACAATTCATTTTGAATTCTCTCATGCACTTTCCTACGATGCATGCATCTTTCTTGATGGGGGCACGTCTGTATATATACCGCGTTTGCTTTTTTGACTCGAAAGATGTTTTCTCATTATTGCTTTTTGTAAAATTAGAAAGTGTAAGTGGAACTTCTTTTCACGAGACGAGCCTTCTGTGGAAACTAATTCATTCTCAAATGCTTATCTGAAGATCGACGAAGACGAAGACGAAGACTCTCATCGTCTATTCTTTTTGAGAAATGCTAGAGTATTCATTCCTTTTTCTTTTTTTTCTTTCTTTTTTTAAAAAAAGTAATTATTGGATTTACCTTTATTTGTACTATTTTTATTTAAATATTTGTTTTTAATGATTTATTATTCTTTCGTTAATGTAAGTAAATCGGTGAGCATGCATGGTTGCAAAGCACCAAATATTTCTGCATTCTTTCGTTAATGTAAGTACATCATAACAAAATTATAGACAATAACAAAAATCATAAAAATACAAAAACAACAAAAAGAAATAATTTTTCAAATTTTTGACCTTCCATTCAACCTGAAAAATAATTCGTTTCTTCACTGTTGCTTCTCTGTCCTTATTCAACTTTGAGGAACAATGATGAAGTTTCAGAATGGACAAAAAAAGCAAAAAAAAAAAAAAAAGACAGAAATTTCAAAGTATTCACATGAGTCTTGACGTGAATAAAGAAAACTGTTGATGAGGAGACAACCGCTCTTCTTTGTCTTCATCCGATAAAGGCTGCATCCAGCTTTGGAGTGGGAATCTTCACTGTTTGGTGATGCTTTTTATGGGCAATTAAAGAAAGCTGTTGAAGAGAAGACAACCGCTCTTCTTTGTCTTCATCCGATAAAGGTCGCATCCACTTTGGAGCGGAATCAGATCGCTTGGTGATGCTTTTCATGGGCAATTAATCTTACTGCTCAATTGTTTGGATGATGCTTAGTCAGAGAAACAATTTTTCACCTTATGTTCAACTTGAAAAATAATTCGTTTCTTTCCCGTTGTTTCTCCTATCCCGTTTCAACTTGTAGGAAAAATGAGGAAGTTTCACAATGTACAAAAATTTCAAAGTATTTACATGAGTCTTCACGTCAATAAAGCTGCTCATGAGATGATGAGAAGGCTAGTCTTCTTTCTCTTCATTGGCTGCATCCGCTTGGAGCGGAATCTCATCGTTAGTGAGGCTTTCCTCGAGCATTCATTATCGACTCTCAAAAGTGTATTGTTGCATCATAACTCTGTTAAACAGTAAACGTACGTGACTTGCTTAGCAAGCATCAACAGTGGAAACGTGGAATATGGCATGGATTGGACCAATAGCCAACAGTTTTAATTGATTTGTTTTTTAAGTGTAAGGTACTTTTTTTTTTTTTATCAAAATATATTTTATAATTCTTTCTCTTATTTTTTTATATAGTATTAAAATATTATTTTTTTACAAAATACAAATTTTTTATTTGCCCTCACTTTTATCAACAATATCTCAACACAATCCTAAAAAAAGAAGAGAGAATAAAGAAAAATATTTATATTAAAATAATGTGTAGGAAATCACTTTTAGTTTCTTAGACATTGAAAAACACTGTAGCAACTATTAAGAGTTGGTTAAATGTAGAAAACCTACTGTGAATAAGTTTTTATAATTTTTTGGAAATTTTTCCTAAATATAAGAAAGATAATGATCTATAGGACGTTTGCTATTAGTGCTCTTAAGGGATCCGAAATATTGCGTCCATTTTCAAAATGTTAGTTTGAAACCTTTTACTCTCTACAACTTTCTCAAACGCTGTGATGAGGTGGTGTCGGCAAACAACACCAAGCATCACCATAATGTTTATCTCATTTTAAAAAAAACCTAACATAAAAATATTATTCATTTTTATATCACATCATTAACTTTTTACTATTATTTAAATTTTTTTAAAAAAAATACACCATCTCATTACCATACTGCTCATCTTATTTTTCAAAAAAATCAACATAAAAACAGTCTCACTTTTTATATCACATCATTCACTTTTTACTACTATTTAAATTAAATTAAAAAAAAAACACTTAAAAACAAAACTTTTCCACTTCTTAATACTATTTGTTCACTTTGCTATACTAATTATTATAATGATGCTGAAGAAAATTGACAAAATTATTATTTTTAATTATGCATGTGTGTTTTAATTTTTTTTTTTAATAAGGACTAGGTTTTCCATTTTTTCATTAGGATTATATTTTTCTTCTTTAATAAGGATTAGATTTTTCATTTCCTATTAGGATTTGTTTTCCTTTTCCAATTAGGTTTGCTTTTCATTTTCCTTATTAATTTATGATATGCCTAATTGCCTATCTTATATAAAGGCATCTAGTCTTTGTTATTTTTTAGAATTTAGTTTATACTATCAAATAAATTTAAGTATTTCAGAGTTATTTATTTATTTGCTTATTTGGGGTACTTAGTAATTTTCTCTTCTTTCTAAATTTCATTTTCTATATTTAATTCTTAGTTTCTGCTGCTTTTATACGCCATCAGAACAATCTTAGTTCTATCCAGCATCAGATAAGAAGATTACACAAAAGTCTAAAGTCTATTACACTTTCATCCATTTCAACTGTTGCCAACGTTCGCTCCACAAGCTCACTTTCTAAGTGTTAGAGAAAATAAATAGTCTCGTTTAATGTGATTTTATTTAATTGTTATTTAATACACATGTAATAATGTCTTTATTTTATTTTTTATTTTTTATTTTTTTGACATGTTCATACAAGGGAAGGGAGATGCAGGATTTAGTGACCTCCGATTCATTAGGCGTGGTCCATAGCCGATTGATCTACCTCTTGGGAGACAATAATATTTTTATTTAAATGACTGGAGAAGTCTCCAATGTATGAAGTGTGAATCAAAGTTTGTTTGTTTGTTTTTTTTTTTAAAAAAAAAAAAAAAAAAAAAAAAAATTAGAGTTTGTTTGAGTTATATGTCGAGATTGATAAAACTCGTAGAAGTTTGAGTTCAAACGTTGAACATTTTAAAGTTTGTAATTAACATCAATCGGATAACAGATGATGTTTCCACTTGGCCAAAAATTTTTGGTACCCACTTTTCGGTATAACAATGATAGTGGGTAACATCACAATTTATTAATTTTGAGACAAAGATGAAGCCTCTCATCATTTATTCATTTTGAGAAAGAGAAAATTCACGTATTTCTCAAACTACCATTCAATTGATAATGTTCTCTTCAAACTATCAAAAATTGTCAATGTTTTCCAATGACGAAATTACCCTTAGTAAAATAAAAACAAAATACTAAAACTTATAGAAAAACCTAAAACTAACAAAAAAAGAAAATCATTTTTATAAGAAAAAATTTAAAAATTTTCAGTTTTTTTATAAAAATTGCAGATTTTATTTTATTTAAAAAAAAAAAAAAAAAAAAAAAAAACTAACAATTTCGGTTTAAAAAAAATTAAAAAATTTTGTTTAAATTTTTATTTTCACTTTTAAAAAAACATTATTTTTTATTTTTTATTTTTTTAATTTATAGGCATATTTGGTTTTATTGAGAAATATATAGGGGCATTTGCTAGCTTTGGGGAGACATTGACAATGTTTTGGGGGAACATTGTCACAATTAAAAGTTTTGAGATTGTATTGTCAATTTTATAGTAGTTTGAGGAAGGTTTATGGACTTTACCCTTTGAGAAATGCTAGAGTGTTTATTCATCCCCCTTTTAAAAAAAAATAATAATTATTGGATTTTCCTTCATTTATACTATTTTATTTAAATATTTGTTTTTAATGATTTTTTATTCTTTCTTTGAGAGTAAATTTGTAAGAGCATTCATAGCATTCTCATCAAATACTACTCATTAAAATAATCAAAAGTACATTTTTTTTCTATTTTAACAACTCACATTTTTAGAGCACCCACAGCAGCCTCATTATTTTAACTATCAACTTTCATTTTTCAATTTAAATATATATTTTTTTCAAATACTTCTTTGTATATGTATATTTTACTTTTTCAACAAATATGGAAGGAGAAAGAAAAATTATATTATTTTTTATTCATTTGGTAAGTAAATAGTATTTACTATCTTTAGTGAATATTGTTCACTATATTGAGTGAATAGTATTTACTCATTATTTATTTTGGGTTAAAATATGAGGTTGAAAAGTGAAAATTTTAGTCATTTTTTTTAAACTACCTCACTAAAATAACCAAAAAATAATTTTGGTAAGGCTGCAAGGAGTGAATTGCAGCTCACCAAAAACAAATTGTCTAGCCCAAAACAGCGTCGTTTTGGGCTGGGGTGGATTTTGTAGTTTTCGAAACCAAAATGGTGTAGTTTCGAGTGAGGATATATTGGGCATAAAAATAAATTTAATGGGGTAAACTAACAGAAGGGGGTAAAGTGAGAGAAATTGAAAGTTCATGGGGGTAAAGTGAGAGAGTTTGAAGTTCGAGGAGGGTGTATGTTAAAAACGGTGGTAGTTCAGGGGATAAATTGAAGTTTTCCTAAAAAATTAAAAAATTTCGGTTTTTTTTTTTATAAAAATTGAAAATTTTATTTTTTGTATAACTAAAAATTTCCGTTTAAAAAAAATTAAAAATTTTCATTTTTTAAAACAAAATTACAAAAAAAAAAATCGTTTTTTTAAATAAAATTTTCCATTTAAAAAAAATTAAATATTTTCGTTTATTTCTTTATTTTTTCATTTTTAAAAAAACTTTTTTTTTTTTTAAAAAAAAAAAATTTGTATGGGTATTTTGTCTTATTGAGAAATATATAGAGGCATTTGCTAGTTTTGCAGAGACATTGTCATAATTAAAAGTTTGAAAAAAGTATTGTCAATTAGATGGTAGTTTAGGGGGGCTTTATAGACTTTAACCTTTGAGAAATGCTAGAGTGTTTATTCATGTTTTTCTCTAATTGTTTCTTCATCCTTCTTTTAAAAAATATATATATATATTGGATTTTCCTTCATTTGTACTATTTTATTTAAATATTTATTTTTAATGATTTTTTATTCTTTCTTTGAGAGTAAATTTGTTAGAGCATTCCTAGCAGCCTCACCAAATATTACTCACCAAAATAATCAGAAATATATATTTTTTTCTATTTTAACAATTCACATTTTTAGAATACGCACATCAGTCTCACTATTTTAATTATCAACTTTTACTATTTAATTTAATTTAATTTTTTTTTTTCAAATATTTTATATATATTATTTTTTAAAAAAATATAAAAAAAAGAAAAAAAATTATATTATTTTTATTCATTTGATGAGTGAATAAAATGACAAGGCTGAAAATAAAAATTTTAGTCACTTTTATTAAGTTGCTTTACTAAAATGAAATTTTTTGTATTGAATTGAAAAAAGTTACTTAAATCATTAGAAAGGTACGGCATCATTACATACACAGTAGGCTATATCTTAAGCTATTATTTACAACACTAGCTAGAGACAATAATGTATGGATTCATATTATATAAAATATAATATTGGAGGAATATTATAGGGCTGTTGTGGGCAAGCTGCAGCGTGAGGTGGAGAGCATGATGATCAATAAAATGTGGAATATGATATTCAAAGAATCTTGACTAAGTGGAGTAGGAAGGATAAGCACATGCTGTGGGGGCCGTGGGGCAAACTGCTTTGTTGACCGGAGTCATGCTGTGAGGCAGACTGTTGTGCGCATGCTGTGGCTGCTTCTGCTCTGTCTGTTGAGTGAAGAACTTTTTGGTCAGAAACTACAAGCTGATGAGTCAGCTTAACATAAAATAACTACAAAATAATTTTGATGAGGCTGGAAGAAATGCATTGCAGCTCACCAAATATTTCTGCATTATACTGAGTTGGATGTTGTTATTTTGGTTTCATTTCCACTCCTTTCTACTATATTTAAGTACTCATTGACAAATTATAAACAACAACTAAAATCATAAAAACACCCAAAAAAAAAAAAGAAAAAAAAAAGAATCATTTTCAAATTTTTGACCTTCTATTCAACCTGAAAAATAATTCATTTCTTCACTGTTGCTTCTCCCATCATCCTTATTCTACTTCGATGAACAAGGATCGAGGAAGTAAATAGAATGGACAGAAATCAATGCATGCATTAATTTAAGGGCTCTGCTTTCAGATCGGCTTTAAATTGTAATAAAAATTGATTAATATAAAAAAAATAATAAAAATTTTTGGTATGAAAAAGTATTGAAATAATTTTGTTTTATAGTAATTTCTTTTATTTGAATAGTAGTAAAAAATAATTAATTTGATATAAAAAATAAAAATGTTGAAAGTTAAAATTTTTTTGATAAATAGTATTTTGCCAAAGGACCCCAAAAAAAAAAAAATCAATTCGACTAATTATCTTAAAATCAACCTCAACATTTTTATTTTTTACATCACATCAATCATTTTTTTTACTATTATTCAAATAAAAAAATAATTACAAAACAATTTTTTTTTCCCCCATTTTTTCATACAAAATATTTTTATCTTTTTTCTCACATCAATCAAATCTGTTATAGTTCTAGTCCACTACATTTTTCAAGTCCTTTGCCAAACACACCCATAGAGTCTCTAAGGTTGTGTTTGACAAATGACTAAAAAAAAGAAGTGGACCAGAACTGTAGTAGATTTGATTGATGTGAGAAAAAAAAATAAAGAATTTTGTATAAAAAAGATAAGAATGTTAATGCATTCTAGTGAGTTGGATGTTGTTATTTTTAACGAAAATAACAGGATGCAATGCTCACAAACACATCCACTCCTTTTATTATATATATATATATATATATAAAAGTACATCGATCTTAGACAAATTCCAGAAAACAACAACAAAAATCATAAAAATACAAATAATAATAATAATAATTAATTTCTCAAATTTTTAACCTTATATTCAACTTGAAAAATAATTCATTTCTTCCCCGTTGTTTCTCCCATTTTCCCCGGAATGGACAGAAATTTCAAAGTATTCACATGAGCCACCGAGAAAGCTTACTTCTAGCTTTACTGTTTGAATGATGCATTATGCATATATAGGTACAAAAATTGGGAGAAGGATTCCCTCCATTTCATTTGAAATGAAAGGGATCTATTTAGTTGTTTTAAGAGGGTATTTTTGTCCAAATAAAAAGCAGTCAAAAAATGACCAAATTGCCCTTAAAAACAACTAATTTGTTCTTTTCCAATTCATTTGAAATAGAGATGATCCAAGTCCCAAAAATTGGGTCCGCCCAACCGCCATCATAGCAGAGCTTTGAAACATTCTATCCAAGATCCACCATGTGTTACACAAACCTTTTCTTTTCTTCCACTATTTGCATACAAACAACAATTATTTGCAAAAAAAAAAAAACACAAAGTATTTGCCCTATTTTTTTTTTTTTTAATTTTTAATTTTTTAAAGGTTCTTAAGTTATTAAATTTATAGGAGAATGCTAAGTGATTTCCTAGTATTCTTCTTGTGCCCTCATAATTTTAGGTGAATATTATTTTATAAAAAAACAAAAAGACAATTGCTCTTACGGCTTTATGGTCGTTCAACGAAATGTTCAATCAATGCGTAAGTGGAGTATTTAAGGCTTGGCCTCCATTTCAAATTTCCTATATATCTTTCGGTTAGTGGCTTAGTGGATTTAGAAGGGTATAATTGTTTAAATTTTTTTGAGATTAAAATTTTTAGACAATACTACTCTTCTAAATGCACTAACTAAAGGAAATTGAGGGAATTTGAAATTTTTTAGGATTTTTTCCTCCTTTGTAAGACTATATAATTTTTTTTAGTAAGACTATATATTTCTCCCATATTAATTAAAAAAAACCATAGAAAAAGCACATAATGAATTTATAGACTGATTTAAACAAAATTCTTTCTCACTTAATTTAGAGAAAAGTAGGCTGAACTCCTAAACAGGTGTCTGGGAGATTGAGGTTAATTGTCTTCACGTGAATAAAGCCGTTGATGAGTAGATTACTCTTCTTTCTTTTTCTTCTAATGCCTTAGTGGAGGCCACGTCATATGCAATTATGTAGCGCTAACCTCATTGAACAACTTCAGTTGGACTCTGGCAATTTTCTCCTTTGGAAAAGGATCACCTCCATTGAATGTCGAGATTGATAAAATTCGTAAAGATTTTACTAGAATGAAAAGGCGAGCAGTTATTAATCGTTCGCTATTTACTTTAAAAGTAGTTAGTAAAAAATCGCTAACCACTGATTGAGTTTTTTAAAACTGTTTACCTGCCTTTGTTATTTAATAATAATAATAATATTTATACTTATAACTTGATCAATTTTATATATATAAATTTCTTGATGTGGGCCATGTCTGTTTGTCTATACCTCATTTGTTTTTCTTTTAATCGAAGAAACTCTTTTATTTTAACTTTTGTAAAAGCTTTACTAAACTTGTTTTTTTGGTTATTTTTGTGAGCTAAATCACTAGAAATTACAAAAAACATTTCTCAACAGCCTTACCAAAATAACAATTTTAGTTTGGTGAATGACTATTCACTTACCAAACGAATTAAAAATAATATAAATTTTTTGTTCAAAAAAAATTGAAAAAAAAATGGAGAAGTCTTTTGAAAAATACTAACGAGTGAATGTGGAAAGTTGATTTATTGGCAGGAAAAAAGATGCTCATCGTCAACAGCTGGGTCGTGCACACAATTATAATTAATTAGAGATAACTTTAGAATCATAGGCTGAGCTCCTAAACACGCATCTGGGGGATTGAGGTTGTCTTCACGTGAATTACTCTTCATACGATGCTCTGCCTTTTCTAAAGCTACCTTGTCTTTCTTCTGCTTTTTCTAAAGTTTTTTTTTTTTTTTTTTTATTAAAAAAATTTTCTTACGATGCCTTAGTGGAGGCCACATCATATGTAATTATGTAGCGTTAATTAATAATTATGTTCAATCTTCCTCTTCTTTTTCTTCATCCAACGTTGTCTTCTGCTTTTTCTAAAGCTACCTTGTCTTCTTATTCATTTTCAAAAGTAGCTTCTTTTTTTTTTAATGCCTCAGTGGAGGCTACATCATATGTAATTATGCAGCGCTAATTATGTTCAATCTTCCCCTTGTGGTAGGGTCGATATATCAGATTAATAATCGGGCAATTTGGCCATCGTGTGGTTCAGATCTTTGGATGATGAATGAGAAACAAATCCTATTGCTATCCAAGGTCCACGATCATGTGTTTTAGAATCTATTACCATTGTTTGCATTTAGTGATAACAAATTGAGTAATTATATTTAGTAGATTAATATATAAGTGTTATAAATTAGATGGTATGACAGTAAGAATTAATTTTTATATTAATACTTTTTTTTTTAATAAGTGTTGATTCAAGTGCTGTCTTTTATTATAATTTGTATAAAAACCTATTAAATAACATTATTCCAAGGAATTATCACATTGCATCATACCTTCAACTATACTCACTGAACAGCTCGAGCTGAACTTCATCAATTTCCCCCACCGAAAAAGGATCACCTCCATTAAATGTCGAGACTAATAAAACTCGTAGAGGTCCAAGTTCAAGCATATTGGAACTTTTTCTGTATGTAATTAGCAATAATCAGATAATGGACAATGTTTTCACTTGACCAAAAATTTTTGGTATTCACTTTTCGAAAACAGTTAATTTTAATTAAATATTTTAACAACCGGTGAAGTCTTCAATATTACAGATGGGGCGCAACCAAGGGAGAGAGAGAGAGAGAGAGAGAGTTCCATATTTATGGATTACTTGTTGGCTCATAAACAAGTAGATGAACCCCACACTTGTTCACCACACACGTCTTCAAATCGGCGCTGGAAATATCAAAGGACACCTCAATTTCTTCTTTCCATAACAACTCCATTTCTCTGCCTGGACTTACAAGCATCAACACATTGTCTCTTCTTATAAGATGCCACTGAACTAAAAACAAATGATCTGACTTGTTTGCAAAATAGGAAGCAGTTGCAGGCACAATAACCTGTCGGTAGCCTCTACTTTTATTATCAACAGTCGCCGAAATTTTTATCAACCGATCCGATTCATCCTCCTTTGCATAAACAGCACAAATAAATAATATGTAAACTGCATCCTCTGAAAGTGAAGGTACATGATCAGATGATATTGAAGGAACATCAAACGATATTGAAGATCCAATTCTCTGATGGGTGAACCAATTTGGAACTTCACTACCAGGGAGGAAAGTGAAACGAACACAATCATGCTTGGTCGTCGGAAGCTATATCCAAAAAAAAAAAAAAAAATCAAAATCACATCATTGACACAGAGAGAGAGAGAGAGAGAGAGAGAGAGAGAGGAAACAAACATTGAGAAGACTGGTCCTAAAATCAGATGACAGATTGTAGCAGCCAAACAAATTAAAGACTCCACCAGAATCCAAAGGAAAGCCCTGAATCTCAACAAGTTTGCAGCAGTCCACAAGGAAAAGTAAGCTTATTTTTGAACCTGGCAAAATCGACAGTCTTTCCATTGATGAGCAGCCAAATGCAAGTAGGCTCACTACATTTACGGGGAGTCCTGAAATTGACTCAAGAGATATACAGTGATTTAATGTCAAAAATTTCAATTTTGGAAAGCGACTGATGCAATAAGGTAGGTTGCGGAAGTTGTTGTATGATAAATCCAAAAACTGGAGTGAATATAATCTCTCAAGATCAATGGCAATATCATCTTCAGACAAATTGCTGTTACTGAGAACTAGTTTTCCCAAATAAAAAAATCCAGAAACAGAAGCTCGCAGCAAACTTTTTGGTGATATCCACGACGAGAAACTTGACAACCAAGATTGAGGGAATCGACCTGTAGATCCCAAAAAGTGAAGTCTTTCGAGAGATTTTAGTTAGAAATGCTTCTTGGAAGATTCCGAAGGTTATTGCATTCATTTAAATTCAGCAAAACAAGATGTTTTAGATGTCCAATAGACTCATGAAGTTCAACCAAGTTTATGCAACCTTCAAGAATTAGCATCTCCAGACGTGGGACTCTTAAGAAATTGGGTGATTTGATGAGATTTTTGGAATAGCTGAGATATAGAACTTTCAACTTGCTGAGTACCTATGAAAGAGAAAACAATTATGTTTAAACAAGAAAAAACACAGGTATTGTGAGTTATATATTTAACATCAAAGGAGGACTAGAATGCTTAGTATGTCATACTCTATTGTCGTTCCAGATTTGTTTGACATTACTATACTCCATGTCAAGAACAACAAGGTTCTCTAGATGAAAATCGAGTGGTAGAAATTTAAGAGGGCATTGATTCCAACAAAGCCATCTTAAGTCTTTGGGAAGATGTTCGTAACATCCTGTCAAA
The DNA here is from genome assembly GCA_016403345.1 of Corylus heterophylla. Taxonomy (NCBI): domain Eukaryota; kingdom Viridiplantae; phylum Streptophyta; class Magnoliopsida; order Fagales; family Betulaceae; genus Corylus; species Corylus heterophylla. The sequence continues at coordinate 1,524,308 of CM028148.1, read as the reverse complement.
GATACTGCATTGATTTGGAGCAATCTCAGATTCTTCATCTGTGCAAATGCTTCATTTTCAAATGACTACAATAAAAACTTCCAGAAAAACTTAAAAACTTATTAAAAAAAAATCCAAGGGGCAGCTGAATTTATAAGTACCTAAAATCATATTTTTGGAACAAATTTTTTTTACATAAAAAAAGATCTTATAAAACTTGTTTTTTTTTAAAATAGAAATGACTGTTTTAAAAAATTTAAAATCGTTTAAAGAATTAAAACTTTCGTCTGAGGAAAATAAAGTTCTCTTTTTAAAACATAATTTAAAATTAAAATTTCTGTTTTAAAACAAAATTAAATTTTTTTCAAACTTACAAGGATTTTTTGTCTTATTGAGAAATTTATAAGAAAATTTTTATCTTTATAAGGGCATTGTTACAATTAAAAATTTGAGAGCACACCACAATTGGGTGAAAATTTGAGGATATGTCAACTTTTCCCATGACTATTCTTATTAGTACCACATTTTGACACATCAAATTTTAATAATTTTAATTTATTAAAAATTAAAATATTTAAAATCTTTTTTTTGATAGGTAAAGTAATTAAAATCTTTAAAAGCAATTAAAAATTAAGAACCCAAAGGGTAACCCCAGTCGCTATTTTCAGAATGGCAAAAGGGTGCCTCGTTCCAAAAGGGGTCCATTAAGCGCTAGGGCTCTTTTTACTTTTTCTTATTGTTCTTTTAAGATTTTAATTATCACCTATTTATTCTTAAAATAAAATTTAAAAATTTTTGTTATTTTAATTTGACATGACAAAAATGATAACGAAGCACTAAAATGTCACTTTTTCGACCCGAGAAAGACTCGTTTCAAATCCAAAAAAAAAAAGTTACATTCCCTTAAACTATCGATCAATTGAGAATATCTTTCTTAAACTTTGAAATGGAACGCCCTCTAAACTACTAAAAATTGCCAATATCCTTCAAGCCAATAAAAGACAAAAAGACGTTATGCATTTTCATTTATACATAAATATCCCTATAATTTTTTTTTTTAAAAAAGCATAAATAATTTTTTCAAATAAAATTTTAATAATTTCTATAAGAAATCAAAATTTTATTTATTGTTTTTAAATAAAAATAAATTTAGACACTCCTAGTTTTTATTTATTTATTTATAGTTTTTTTTTTTTATAAAATTTTTTATATTGTTGTTTTTATTCTATTAAGGATATTTTCTTAATTTTTAGTAGTTTGAAAAAGACATTGTTTCAGTTGTAAGTTTGAGGAACATTGTTAATTTGATAGTCCTTGAGTAGTTTATATGAACTCAATTGTCCAAGGAAGAGATGTATGTCCATTAATGACTGAAGCATTCCAAATTAATTTGAAATTCTTTTGATTGATGTATATTTGTATTAAATTTGCTTTCTTTATTTGATCAATTTTAATCTAAATTTTAAAAGAAAAAGAAAAAACAGACAAGCGAAATAAAAACTGCATGTAAAAGATCTAGAGCCCATAGCACAATGATTCAATACCTGATTATTATGATTCAATAATTAGAAGAGAAAAATGAGAAATAAAACAAAGAGTAAGCACAAGGAAAGAAAAGAAGATAAAAATATATTACTATTTAACGTCATGACAAACAATTAGGTTTTATCAAATTTATTGATAATTATCCTTAAACATATCTCTATATAATTTTTCCTATTGACATAACAATTTTTTTTTTTCTTCTAGTAGAAAAGGTCAATAATAACTGTTTCACGCTAAGTATGGTTACAATGTCATTACTCATGTGTACGATATTTTATCTTAAAAGCAATCCTAAACTAGGTAATTCTAGAAAAAGGTTTGTCCATCTTGATACACCGATAAATCGGGCACATAATAGAAAACCATCAATTCATTCAACTCAAACACTAATTTTCTTAATGTTACTTTTTATCAATTTTTGTCTAAAATTCAAAAGAAAAGAAAAGGACAGGAAAAAATGCATGAAAAGTTCAAGAGTCTATAGCATATTACCCATTTCAAGATTCCACCAGACATTCTGCAGCTTCGTAAGAGCTTCCTCCATCTCTCGCACCCTTTTCATCAAGATGAAATTTCATGCCTAATAAAGCTTCTGCAAAGTTTTAGTCTGCTGGACATCCGAGGGGTCCACGCCATAAAATACGGGAAGAAGAGTGGCCTATAGTGTTCAGCCACGATCTCTGCAAGTTCATCAAGGCACCACCTAGAGGAAGCATAGCCTTAGAGAAACCACAATGGAAATCCTTGATCTCGAATCGCATTGAGTAATTGACTAGAGATGATCTCCTCTATCAAGCCCCCTCACATCGGAAGGTATGAATTCGACTCGCTTCAAGGCAATCGTAGGTGATCAGTGAAGTTCTTGGGTATCTTCACCCTGAAACTCAAGAAAACGTCGAGTCCCAACCAGATTGAGAAGATGACGAGGTGCTTCTTGGGATTGAGTTTGATTGGACTGAAAATGGCGACAAACTCGGTAAGTTAAGACGAGGATATTTATGCAGAGTAGATTGAAAATGAGAAAGATCATTTACTAAACATAAATATGAATACAAATTATTTTTATGATAATTCATTATTTTTCTTCGTCAGTTCTTTTGGATCCTCCAAGAAAAGTTACACGCTACTAAAGAGGACACGATGATGATGATTCAGTGGTATCTGAACTTAATTTCTAACATTAATATTGAAACAAGGCAAGCAGAAAGTTAAACCATATCATCCATTAAATGCGTAAATTATATATATATATATAGGATTTGAGTTTTATTACATGCTTGAAAACGTACTGTCTTCGTTTGCGCCTTCGACGACGAGAACCTTGCGAGGCTCGTTTTGGTCCTCGGATTCTGGCCCCGCTTCCGCTTGAAGCATCCTGGGTCCATGGGTGGTAGAGTGGTGGATAGAGAGGGGTGGGGAAGTTTGCGAAAGAAATCGCGGTTTGGTGGGTAAGAGTGGCGGACAATTGAGAAATGTGAGGATGTCAACAAAATGGGTTTAACGCTCAGTTTCTGGGTTTGATGTTTGATGTCCGAGATTTGGATTTAGATTTCTGGGTAACGAAAAAGAGACTTTGGGTTGAGAGGAGGGAAAGTGAGAGAGAAAGGATCAGCTGAAGATGAAGATGATCAAGATAACTCCGCGAAATTTCTACGATCTTTTCTTTGTTTTAGTTTTTAGATAACTTAGATCTTACTAGCTTTGTCGGTGGCCGGTGATAACTGATTGCGAGTATTTTTTTTTTGTATTTTGTTTTGTGCTTTTCCAGCGTTTAAGTCGAGGACCAATAATTGAGTGGGGAGGGTTACTTTCACCGTTTGAATAGTTTGATCTGAAGGTTTATCTCTTACTGTGGTTAAATAAATTTTTTAAAAATTGATTATTCATATCTAATATTTAGTCTATTTGGAATAAGAAAAAGATATTGAGAACGCCGCGCTTGAACAGTGAAGCACGCCGGCATGATTTTTTTTATTATTATTTTATTATTTTAATTTTTTTGAAAAAAAAAAAAATTTTAGCCCTCGGCTGCCATCATGAAGCACGCCAAAGGCTACAATCACGACTCTTAATAAAACAACAAAAAATAACGGACAACAACAAAAATCATAAAACACCAAAAAAATAAAAATCATTTTCAAAATTTTGACCTTCTATTCTATCTGAAAATAATTTCATTTCTTCACTTACTTCTCCCATCATCTTTATTCAACTTCAAGGAACAAGGATCGAGAAAATAAACAATGGACAGAAATTTCAAATTATTGACATGACTCATGAGTCTTCACGTGAATAAAGAAAGTCGTTGATTGAGAAGACAACTACTCTTCTTTGTTCATGCTCTCTGCAATCTTTACTGTTGACTCTCAAAAGTATGTTGTTGCATCACAACTCATAAACAGAAACACGATTTACTTAGCATCATCACTACTAAAAGCAACAAGAATATAGCGTTGAATCAGAATCAATGCAAGCATTAATTTAAGGGCTCTTTAGCATCCGCTTTAAATTGTAATAAAATTGATTAATATGAAGAAAAAATAATAAAAACTTTTGGTATGAAAAAGTACTGAAATAATTTTATTTTATAATAATTTTATTATTTAAATAATAAAAAAATTAATTTGATATAAAAATAAAGATATTGAAAGTTAAATTTTTTAATAAATAGTATACTGTTTTTGCGAACAGAGCCAAGAAAACAATCGGCAATCACTTTTACATCACAACTCCAATAACCTGTTTGCCAAAGGACGGAAATGACCCAAAGAAAAAAAAAATCAATCCCACTAATTATCTCAGAATTGACTTCAATATTTTTATTTTTTATATCACATTAATCATTTTTTACTATTATTCAAATAAAAAAAAATTACAAAACAATTTTTTTTTTCAATTTTTTCATATCAAACATTCTTATATTTTTTTTCACATCAATCAAATATTATGTTATAATTTAAGTTCATATCCTTTCATCTTTGCCAAACACATCCATAGAGTCCCTAAGGCTATGTTTGGCAAATGACTTGAAAAAAAAGTTGACTAAACTATAATAGATTTGATTAATGTGAAAAAAAAAAAAGTAAAAAGTTTTGTATAAAAATTAAAAATAAAAATAAAGATCACTGTAATCAGTACCCGTCCTCCTCACCTTCAAAGACATTCTCACTATATGCAGCACTTTTAATTAGAGGTAAGTTTAGAATAATCAGAAAAAGCTTGTATATTTGTATTAATTGTTTTCTCCTGTTTTGTTATCTCGGTGAAACCAAAAAAGAAGAAAGCTTTTGATTCCTTATTGCAATCATATTAATTCAACAATTCATTTTGAATTCTCTCATGCACTTTCCTACGATGCATGCATCTTTCTTGATGGGGGCACGTCTGTATATATACCGCGTTTGCTTTTTTGACTCGAAAGATGTTTTCATTATTGCTTTTGTAAAATTAGAAAGTGTAAGTGGAACTTCTTTTCACGAGACGAGTTCTGTGGAAACTAATTCATTCTCAAATGCTTATCTGAAGATCGACGAAGACGAAGACGAAGACTCTCATCGTCTATTCTTTTGAGAAATGCTAGAGTATTCATTCCTTTTTCTTTTTTCTTTCTTTTTTAAAAAAGTAATTATTGGATTTACTATTTGTACTATTTTATTTAAATATTTGTTTTTAATGATTTATTATTCTTTCGTTAATGTAAGTAAATCGGTGAGCATGCATGGTTGCAAAGCACCAAATATTTCTGCATTCTTTCGTTAATGTAAGTACATCATAACAAAATTATAGACAATAACAAAAATCATAAAAATACAAAAACAACAAAAGAAATAATTTTTCAAATTTTTGACCTTCCATTCAACTCGAAAATAATTGTTCTACTGTTGCTTTCTGTCCTTATTCAACTTTGAGGAACAATGATGAAGTTTCGAATGGACAAAAAGCAAAAAAAAAAGACAGAAATTTCAAAGTATTCACATGAGTCTTGACGTGAATAAAGAAAAATCTTGATGAGGAGACAACCGCTCTTCTTTGTCTTCATCCGATAAAGGCTGCATCCAGCTTTGGAGTGAATCTTCACTGCTTGGTGATGCTTTTATGGGCAATTAAAGAAAGTCATGAAGAGAAGACAATCGCTCTTCTTTGTCTTCATCCGATAAAGGCTGATCCACTTTGGAGGGAATCAGATCGCTGGTGATGCTTTTCATGGGCAATTAATTTACTCGCTCAATTGCTTGGATGATGCTTAGTCGAGAAACAATTTTTCACCTTATGTTCAACTTGAAAATAATTCGCTTTCTTTCCGTTGTTTCTCCTATCCCGCTTCAACTTGTAGGAAAATGAGGAAGTTTCACAATGTACAAAAATTTCAAAGTATTTACATGAGTCTTCACGTCAATAAAGCTGCTCATGAGATGATGAGAAGGCTAGTCTTCTTTCTCTTCATTGGCTGCATCCCGCTTGAGCGGAATCTTATCGTATGAGGCTTTCCTCGAGCATTCATTACTCGATCAAAAGTGTATTGTTGCATCATAACTCGTTAAACAAGAACGACGTGACTTGCTTAGCAAGCATCAACAGTGGAAACGTGAATATGGCATGGATTGGACCAATAGCCAACAGCTTTAATTGATTTGTTTTTAAGTGTAAGGTAATTTTTTTTATCAAAATATATTTTATAATTCTTTCTCTTATTTTTATATAGTATTAAAATATTATTTTTTACAAAATACAAATTTTTATTTGCCCTCACTTTTATCAACAATATCTCAACACAATCCTAAAAAGAAGAGAGAATAAAGAAAATATTTATATTAAAATAATGTGTAGGAAATCACTTTTTTTTTAGACATTGAAAACATCAGAGCAACTATTAAGAGTTGGTTAAATGTAGAAACCTCATCAGTGAATAAGTTTTTATAATTTTGGAAATTTTTCCTAAATATAAGAAAGATAATGATCTATAGGACGTTGCTATTAGTGCTCTTAAGGGATCCAAATATAGCCCATTTTCAAAATGTTAGTTTGAAACCTTTTACTCTCTACAACTTTTCAACGCTGATGAGGTGGTGTGCAAACAACACCAAGCATCACCATAATGTTTATCTCATTTTAAAAACCTAACATAAAAATATTATTCATTTTTATATCACATCATTAATTTTTACTATTATTTAAATTTTTTTAAAAAAATACACCATCTCATTACCATACTGCTTCATCTTATTTTTCAAAAATCAACATAAAACACTTTCACTTTTTATATCACATCATTCACTTTTACTACTATTTAAATTAAATTAAAAAAACACTTAAAAACAAAACTTTTCCACTTCTTAATACTATTTGTTCACTTTGCTATACTAATTATTATAATGATGTCAAGAAAATTGACAAAATTATTATTTTTAATTATGTGTGTTTTAATTTTTTTTTAATAAGGACTAGGTTTTCCATTTTTCATTAGGATTATATTTTTCTTCTTTAATAAGGATTAGATTTTTCATTTCCTATTAGGATTTGTTTTCCTTTCCAATTAGGTTTGCTTTTCATTTTCCTTATTAATTTATGATATGCCTAATTGCCTATCTTATATAAAGGCATCTAGTCTTTGTTATTTTTAGAATTTAGTTTATACTATCAAATAAATTTAAGTATTTTCAGTTATTTATTTATTTGCTTATTTGGGGTACTTAGTAATTTTCTTCTTTCTAAATTTCATTTTCTATATTTAATTTAGTTTCGCCGCTTATACGCCATCGAACAATCTTAGTTCTATCCAAAGATCGGATAAGAAGATTACACAAAAGTCTAAAGTCTATTACACTTTCATCCATTTCTTAATCAAGCACGTCGCCCACAAGCTCACTTTCTAAGTGTTAGAGAAAATAAATAGTCTCATTTAATGTGATTTTATTTAATTGTTATTTAATACACATGTAATAATGTCTTTATTTTATTTTTTATTTTTTATTTTTTTGACATGTTCATAAGGGAAGGAGATGCAGGATTTAGTGACCTCCATCATAGCAGCGTGGTCCATAGCCGATTGACTACCTCTTGGGAGACAATAATATTTTTATTTAAATGACTGAAGTCTCCAATGTATGAAGTGTGAATCAAAGTTTGTTTATTTGTTTTTTTTTTAAAAAAAAAAAAAAAAAATTAGAGTTTGTTTGAGTTATATGTCGAGATTGATAAAACTGTAGAAGTTTGAGTTCAAACGTTGAACATTTTAAAGTTTGTAATTAACATCAATCGGATAACAGATGATGTTTCCACTTAAAAAATTTTGGTACCCACTTTCGGTATAACAATGATAGTGGGTAACATCACAATTTATTAATTTTGAGACAAAGATGAAGCCTCTCATCATTTATTCATTTTGAGAAAGAGAAAATTCACGTATTTCTCAAACTACCATTCAATTGATAATGTTCTCTTCAAACTATCAAAAATCAATGTTTTCCAATGACTAAATTACCCTTAGTAAAATAAAAACAAAATACTAAAACTTATAGAAAACCTAAAACTAACAAAAAAGAAAATCATTTTTATAAGAAAAAATTTAAAAATTTTCAGTTTTTATAAAAATTGCAGATTTTATTTTATTTAAAAAAAAAAAAAACTAATATTTGGTTTAAAAAAATTAAAAATTTTGTTTAAATTTTTATTTTCACTTTTAAAAACATTATTTTTTATTTTTATTTTTTAATTTATAGGCATATTTGGTTTTATTGAGAAAATATATATTTGCTAGCTTTGGGAGACATTGACAATGTTTTGGGGAACATTGTCACAATTAAAAGTTTTGAGATTGTATTGTCAATTTTATAGTAGTTTGAGGAAGGTTTATGGATTTACCCTTTGAGAAATGCTAGAGTGTTTATTCATCCCCTTTAAAAAAATAATAATTATTGGATTTTCCTTCATTTATACTATTTTATTTAAATATTTGTTTTTAATGATTTTTTATTCTTTCTTTGAGAGTAAATTTGTAAGAGCATTCATAGCATTCTCATCAAATACTACTCATTAAAATAATCAAAAGTACATTTTTTCTATTTTAACAACTCACATTTTTAGAGCACCCACAAAGAAATTTCATTATTTTAACTATCAACTTTCATTTTCAATTTAAATATATTTTTTTCAAATACTTCTTTGTATATGTATATTTTACTTTTTCAACAAATATGGAAGGAGAAAGAAAAATTATATTATTTTATTCATTTGGTAAGTAAATAGTATTTACTATCTTTAGTGAATATTGTTCACTATATTGAGTGAATAGTATTTACTCATTATTTATTTTGGGTTAAAATATGAGGTTGAAAAGAAAATTTTAGTCATTTTTTAAACTACCTCACTAAAATAACTAAAATAATTTTGTAAGGCTGCAAGGAGTGAATTGCAGCTCACCAAAAACAATTGTTCAGCCCAAAACAATGCTTGGGCTGGGGTGATTTTGTAGTTTTCAAACCAAAATGGTGTAGTTCGAGTGAGGATATATTGGGCATAAAAATAAATTTAATGGGGTAAACTAATGTAGGGTAAAGTGAGAGAAATTGAAAGTTCATGGGTAAAAGAGAGAGTTTGAAGTTCGAGGAGGGTGTATGTTAAAAACGGTGGTAGTTCAGTGATAAATTGAAGTTTTCTAAAAATTAAAAATTTTTTTTTTATAAAATTGAAAATTTTATTTTTGTATAACTAAAATTTCCGTTAAAAAAATTAAAAATTTTCATTTTTAAAACAAAATTACAAAAATCGTTTTTTAAATAAAATTTTCCATTTAAAAAAATTAAATATTTTCATTATTTCTTTATTTTTTCATTTTAAAAACTTTTTTTTTTAAAAAAATTTGTATGGGTATTTTGTCTTATTGAGAAATATATAGAGGCATTTGCTAGTTTTGCAGAGACATTGTCATAATTAAAAGTTTGAAAAAGTATTGTCAATTAGATGGTAGTTTAGGGGCTTTATAGACTTTAACCTTGAGAAATGCTAGAGTGTTTATTCATGTTTTTCTCTAATTGTTTCTTCATCCTTCTTTAAAAATATATATATATATTGGATTTTCCTTCATTTGTACTATTTTATTTAAATATTTATTTTTAATGATTTTTTATTCTTTCTTTGAGAGTAAATTTGTTAAGATTCCTAGATTTCACCAAATATTACTCACCAAAATAATCAGAAATATATATTTTTTCTATTTTAACAATTCACATTTTTAGAATACCATACGCTTCTACTATTTTAATTATCAACTTTTACTATTTAATTTAATTTAATTTTTTTTTCAAATATTTTATATATATTATTTTTAAAAAATATAAAAAGAAAAATTATATTATTTTTATTCATTTGATGAGTGAATAAAATGACAAGGCTGAAAATAAAATTTTAGTCACTTTTATTAAGTTGCTTTACTAAAATGAAATTTTTGTATTGAATTGAAAAAGTTACTTAAATCATTAGAAAGGTACGGCATCATTACATACACAGTAGGCTATATCTTAAGCTATTATTTACAACACTAGCTAGAGACAATAATGTATGGATTCATATTATATAAAATATAATATTGGAGGAATATTATAGGGCTGTTGTGAGCTGCAGCGTGAGGTGGAGAGCATGATGATCAATAAAATGTGGAATATGATATTCAAAGAATCTTGACTAAGTGGAGTAGGAAGGATAAGCACATGCTGTGCCGTGGGCAAACTGCTTTGTTGACGGAGTCATGCTGTGAGGCAGACTGTTGTGCGCATGCTGTGGCTGCTTCTGCTCTGTCTGTTGAGTGAAGAACTTTTGGTCAGAAACTACAAGCTGATGAGTCAGCTTAACATAAAATAACTACAAAATAATTTTGATGAGGCTGGAAGAAATGCATTGCAGCTCACCAAATATTTCTGCATTATACTGAGTTGGATGTTGTTATTTTGGTTTCATTTCACTCCTTCTACTATATTTAAGTACTCATTGACAAATTATAAACAACAACTAAAATCATAAAACACCCAAAAAAAAAAAGAAAAAAAAGAATCATTTTCAAATTTTGACCTTCTATTCAACCTGAAAAATAATTCATTTCTTCATCAAGTTCTCCCATCATCCTTATTCTACTTGATGAACAAGGATCGAGGAAGTAAATAGAATGGATGAAATCAATGCATGCATTAATTTAAGGTCTGCTTCATCGACGCTTTAAATTGTAATAAAATTGATTAATATAAAAATAATAAAAATTTTTGGTATGAAAAAGTATTGAAATAATTTTGTTTTATAGTAATTTCTTTTATTTGAATAGTAGTAAAAATAATTAATTTGATATAAAAATAAAAATGTTGAAAGTTAAAATTTTTTGATAAATAGTATTTTAAAGGACCCAAAAAAAAAAAAATCAATTCGACTAATTATCTTAAAATCAACCTCAACATTTTTATTTTTACATCACATCAATCATTTTTTTACTATTATTCAAATAAAAATAATTACAAAACAATTTTTTTCCCCATTTTTTCATACAAAATATTTTTATCTTTTTCTCACATCAATCAATTCGTTATAGTTCTAGTCCATTATTTTGTTTTGCCAAACACACCCATAGAGTCTCTAAGGTTGTGTTTGACAAATGACTAAAAAAAAGAAGTGGACCAGAACTGTAGTAGATTTGATTGATGTGAGAAAAAAAAATAAAGAATTTTGTATAAAAAAGATAAGAATGTTAATGCATTCTAGTGAGTTGGATGTTGTTATTTTTAACGAAAATAACAGGATGCAATGCTCACAAACACATCCACTTTTTATTATATATATATATATATATATAAAAGTACATCGATCTTAGACAAATTCCAGAAAACAACAACAAAAATCATAAAAATACAAATAATAATAATAATAATTAATTTCTCAAATTTTTAACCTTATATTCAACTTGAAAAATAATTCATTTCTTCCCCGTTGTTTCTCCCATTTTCCCGGAATGGACAGAAATTTCAAAGTATTCACATGAGCCACGAGAAAGCTTACTTCTAGCTTTATCTGTTTGAATGATGCATTATGCATATATAGGTACAAAATTGGGAGAAGGATTCTCCATTTCATTTGAAATGAAAGGGATCTATTTAGTTGTTTTAAGAGGGTATTTTTGTCCAAATAAAAGCAGTAAAAATGACCAAATTGCCCTTAAAAACAACTAATTTGTTCTTTTCCAATTCATTTGAAATAGAGATGATCCAAGTCCCAAAATTGGGTCCGCCTAACCGCCATCATAGCAGCTTTGAAACATTCTATCCAAGATCCACCATGTGTTACACAAACCTTTTCTTTTCTTCCACTATTTGCATACAAACAACAATTATTTGCAAAAAAACACAAAGTATTTGCCCTATTTTTTTTTTAATTTTTAATTTTTAAAGGTTCTTAAGTTATTAAATTTATAGGAGAATGCTAAGTGATTTCCTAGTATTCTTCTTGTGCCCTCATAATTTTAGGTGAATATTATTTTATAAAAACAAAAGACAATTGCTCTTACGGCTTTATGGTCGCTCAACTAAATGTTCAATCAATGCGTAGTGGAGTATAGGCTTGGCCTCCATTTCAAATTTCCTATATCTTTCTTTGTTAGTGGTTTAGTGGATTTAGAAGGGTATAATTGTTTAAATTTTTTTGAGATTAAAATTTTTAGACAATACTACTCTTCTAAATGCACTAACTAAAGGAAATTGAGGGAATTTGAAATTTTTTAGGATTTTTTCCTCCTTTGTAAGACTATATAATTTTTTTTAGTAAGACTATATATTTCTCCCATATTAATTAAAAACCATAAAAAAGCACATAATGAATTTATAGACTGATTTAAACAAAATTCTTTCTCACTTAATTTAGAGAAAAGTAGGCTGAACTCCTAAACAGGTGTCTGGGAGATTGAGGTTAATTGTCTTCACGTGAATAAAGCCGTTGATGAGTAGATTACTCTTCTTTCTTTTTCTTCTAATGCCTTAGTGGAGGCCACGCATATGCAATTATGTAGCGCTAACCTCATTGAACAACTTGGACTTCGCAATTTTCTCCTTTGAAAAGGATCACTCCATTGAATGTCGAGATTGATAAAATTGTAAAGATTTTACTAGAATGAAAAGGCGAGCGTTATTAATCGCTCGCTATTTACTTTAAAAGTAGTTAGTAAAAAATCGCTAACCACTGATTGAGTTTTTAAAACTGCTTACTCGCTTTGTTATTTAATAATAATAATATTTATACTTATAACTTGATCAATTTTATATATATAAATTTCTTGATGTGGGCCATGTCTGCTTGTCTATACCTCATTTGTTTTTCTTTTAATCGAAGAAACTCTTTTATTTTAACTTTTGTAAAAGCTTTACTAAACTTGTTTTTTTGGTTATTTTTGTGAGCTAAATCACTAGAAATTACAAAAACATTTCTCAACAGCCTTACTAAAATAACAATTTTAGTTTGGTGAATGACTATTCACTTACCAAACGAATTAAAAATAATATAAATTTTTTGTTCAAAAAAAATTGAAAAAAAAATGGAGAAGTCTTTTGAAAAATACTAACGAGTGAATGTGGAAAGTTGATTTATTGGCAGGAAAAAAGATGCTCATCGTCAACAGCTGGGTCGTGCACACAATTATAATTAATTAGAGATAACTTTAGAATCATAGGCTGAGCTCCTAAACACGCATCTGGGGGATTGAGGTTGTCTTCACGTGAATTACTCTTCATACGATGCTCTGCCTTTTCTAAAGCTACCTTGTCTTTCTTCTGCTTTTTCTAAAGTTTTTTTTTTTTATTAAAAATTTTCTTACGATGCCTTAGTGGAGGCCACATCATATGTAATTATGTAGCGTTAATTAATAATTATGTTCAATCTTCCTCTTCTTTTTCTTCATCCAACGTTGTCTTCTGCTTTTTCTAAAGCTACCTTGTCTTCTTATTCATTTTCAAAAGTAGCTTTTTTTTTAATGCCTCAGTGGAGGCTACATCATATAATAATTATGCAGCGCTAATTATGTTCAATCCCTGTGGTAGGGTCGATATATCAGTAATAATCGGGCAATTTGGCCATCGTGGGTTCGATCTTTGGATGATGAATGAGAAACAAATCCTATTGCTATCCAAGGTCCACGATCATGTGTTTTAGAATCTATTACCATTGTTTGCATTTAGTGATAACAAATTGAGTAATTATATTTAGTAGATTAATATATAAGTGTTATAAATTAGATGGTATGCAAGAAGAATTAATTTTTATATTAATACTTTTTTTAATAAGTGTTGATTCAAGTGCTGTCTTTTATTATAATTTGTATAAAAACCTATTAAATAACATTATTCAAGGAATTATCACATTGCATCATACCTTCAACTATACTCACTGAACAGCTCGAGCTGAACTTCATCAATTTCCCACCGAAAAGGATCACCTCCATTAAATGTCGAGACTAATAAAACTCGTAGAGGTCCAAGTTCAAGCATATTGGAACTTTTTCTGTATGTAATTAGCAATAATCAGATAATGGACAATGTTTTCACTTGACCAAAAATTTTGGTATTCACTTTCGAAAACAGTTAATTTTAATTAAATATTTTAACAACCGGTGAAGTCTTCAATATTACAGATGGGGCGCAACCAAAGAGAGAGAGAGAGAGAGAGAGTTCCATATTTATGGATTACTTGTTGGCTCATAAACAAGTAGATGAACCCCACACTTGTTCACCACACACGTCTTCAAATCGGCGCTGGAAATATCAAAGGACACCTCAATTTCTTCTTTCCATAACAACTCCATTTCTCTGCCTGGACTTACAAGCATCAACACATTGTCTCTTCTTATAAGATGCCACTGAACTAAAAACAAATGATCTGACTTGTTTGCAAAATAGGAAGCAGTTGCAGGCACAATAACCTGTCGGTAGCCTCTACTTTTATTATCAACAGTCGCCGAAATTTTTATCAACCGATCCGATTCATCCTCCTTTGCATAAACAGCACAAATAAATAATATGTAAACTGCATCCTCTGAAAGTGAAGGTACATGAAATTCTTTAAATTAAGTAAATCAAGTCTTTTGAGATGTCTAATGGACTCATGAACCTGAACCAAGCTTGTGCAACCTTCAAGTATTAGCATCTCCAGTTCTGGGACTTGTGAGAAGTTTGGCAATGTGGTGAGATATTTGGAATTGCTAAGATTAAGGATCTTCAATTTGTTGAAACACTGAAAAAAAACAAAGAAAAAAATTTCTTGTTAATTATATATATTTAACATTAACAGAGGAAAAAAAAAAAAAAAACTTTGAGATTTGTTATACTTTCTTCGTCTCCCAAACTTGTTCGAGATTACTATCTTGCATGTCAAGAATAATAAGATTCTCTAGATGAAAATTTTGTGGGAGAAATTTCAAAGGGCACTTATGCCAACAAAGCCATTTTAGCTCTTTAAAGAGATGATCATAGGATCCTGTGAGATGCACAAAATTGATTTGGAGCAATCTCAAATTCTCCATATTTGTAAACGCTTCAGTTTTCAAATGTCCAGGGAGATTTAATATAAGACCCTCCACTGTCTCCGAACCCTAGCAAAATAGATGGTTGGATTAATAATGCACTTCCTCATTGTGTAAAGGTAGAATAACATTGAATTAAAGAAGCCTATATATTCTCACTATAATTTAAACATGATTAGAATTGCTAAAAATGTGATTGCATACCATTTTAATGTTGTAAACTACCTGACTTAATTTAGAGAAGTCTTGAATTTAAAGTTAATCACTTATGAGTCATGTTGATACAATGTTCAAACCATGAAACATACTTGGCACATATTTTATTTACATGTGTATGTGTTTATATACGTAAATGCATAGGCCTCTATTAAATTTTTTAAGTAAAAATGCATATACCTCTTACCGTACGTTTGTGTAGTACATTTACAACAACCTCGTGAAACCAGAGCCTGGTGCGTTTTCCTGGATATCTGGGTGATTCTTCATAAACAATTTCTCTGCCCATATCTCGAATCAGATTATGCATCCGCAATTTATTTTGGTAATCAATTGTCACGAGTAACCTCTCCTTGAGAATAGAAATATCAATCTCTGAAGAGATATAACAATCATCGAATATTTTGATAGCATATTCTTCTTCCATACCAACAAAGAAACATGCAATATCAAGGAATATGTACTGTTGAGTTTTTTCCAATGAATCAAAACTTAGTTTAAGTATTTTTTGAATCTTGTCATGAGGAGTTCTTTGTAATTTTCTCAATTCACTTTTCCATTCAGCAATGACTCTTCCATTAAGGAAAGAACCCAAAACTACAAGAGCTAACGGAAGTCCCCCAGCATAATTCACTACTTCAATCGAAAGCTCCGAGTAATCTCCTTCTGGATTGTACATCTTGAAGGCATGCCAACTGAACAATCGAAGAGACTCCCAATGATTTAGTTCTTCTACTTTATATTTTTCATCTACTTCCAATTGACTTAGCAAACGTTCATCTCTAGTTGTTACAATAATTCTACTTCCTTGACCAAACCATTGCATTTGGACCAACTTGTGTAGGTTTTCAAAGTTATCAACATCATCAAGAACAAGAAGAACTTTTTTTCCTTGAATTTTCTTCTCAATCGTACTGACTCCGCTATCAACATTATAGATCTTTAAATTTGTTTTGAGGATATCATTAAGAAGATGTTCTTGTAAATGAACTAAGCCATGCTTTTCAGAACTTTCTTTGAGGTTTGAAAGAAAGCTATTTCCTTCAAATACATCACATATTTTATTGTATACAGCTTTTGCTAGAGTTGTTTTACCAACTCCACCCATTCCATAAATGCCCACAATGCGTACGTCGCTTGTTCCAAAATTTAATAAATCTTTAATGTCATTAACACGAGACTCCATTCCTATTGGGTGTTTGGCAACATTCAAGTGAGAGGGGTTCACTTTACGCGAGACTTCTTCAACAATTTTTTCGATGAATCTTGATTCATACCTGATTATTATGATTCAATAATTAGAATAAAATAAAATAAAATAAAACAAAGAGTAAGCACAAGGAAAGAAAAAGAAGAAAAAAATATTACTATTTTACGTCATGACAAACAATTAGGTTTTATCAAATTTATTGATAATTATCCTTTAAATATATATCTACATAATTTCTTTTCCTATTGACATAACAAAATTTTTTTTTCTTCTAGTAGAAAAAGTCAATAACTGTTTCACACCAAGTATGGTTACAATGTATATTTTATCTTAAAAGCAATCCTAAACTTGTAATTCTAGAAAAAGGGTTTGTCCATCTAGAAACACCGATAAAGTGGGCACATAATAGAAAACCATCAATTGATTCAACTCAAACACTAATTTTCTTAAGTCCCCAAAAGCTAGCTTAATCGGCTGAGACCACGCCTAATGAAGCGGAGGTCAATAGTTCGAATCCCCCTCTACCCTCTTATGCGGATATGTCAAAAAAAAAAAAAAAAACACTAATTTTCTTAATATTACTTTTTATCAATTTTTGTCTAAAATTTAAAAGAAAAGAAAAGGACATAAAAAAAAAATAAAAATAATAAAAAAAAGAAGAACGAAATGCATGAAAAAGTACATGAGTCTATAGCATATTACCCATTTGCAACGCTTTTAAGATCCCAGCTAGAACATTCTGCAGCTTCGGTAAGAGCTTTCCTCCATCTCTGCACCCTTTCTATATCAGTCTGAAACCGCTTTTCATGCCTAATAAAGGCTTCTGCAAAAGTTTTAGTCTGTTTTCGGATATCCGAGGGGTCCACGTGAAAAAATATGGGAAGAAGAGTGTGGCCTATGGTGTTCTTACAGTTCACGATCTCTGCAAGTTCATCAAGGCACCACCTAGAAAAAACATAACCTTTAGAGAAAACCACAATGGAAATCCTTGATCTACGAATCGCATTGAGCAATTCACTAGAGATGCTCTCCCCTCTATCAAGCCCCTCATCATCTCGGAAGGCATCAATTCCGGCTTGCTTCAAGGCATTGTAAAGATGATCAGTGAAGTTCTTGCGGGTATCATCACCCCTGAAGCTCAAGAAAACGTCGTGGTCCCAACCAGATTGAGAAGATGACGAGGTGCTTCTTGTGATTGAGTTTGATTGGACTGAAAATGGCGACAAACTCGGCAAGTTAAGAGGAGGACATTTATGCAAAGTAAATTGAAAAATGAGAAAGATTATTTACTAAACATAAATATAAATACAAATTATTTTTATGATAATTCATTATTTTTCTTAGTCAGTTCTTTTGGATCCTCCAAGCAAAGTTACACGCTACTAAAGAGGACACGATGATGATGATTCAGTGGTATCTGAACTTAATTCCTCGAACATTAATATTGAAACAAGGCAAGCAGAAAGAGGAGAGAGTTGGATTGTAGTTGAAGTTAGAGAGTCTAAAGTTAAACCATATCATCCATTGAATGCGTAAATGACATATAATATATATGATTTGAGTTTTTTTAAAAATGATTGAAAACGTTACCGTCCTCGTTTTGGCCTTCGACACCGACAACCTGGGAGGCCTCGTTCTGGTCTTCGGATTCAATTTCTGGCAGTGGAAAGCAGAAAGGCAAGCATCGTCGTATGACACTGATGATTTGGTCCATGGGTGGTAGAGTGGTAGATAGAGACGGAAGGTGGGGGTAGTTCGGGAAAGAAATCGTGGTTTGGGGAAGAAGTGAGAAATGTGGGGATGTCTACAAAATGGGTTTTAGCGCTGAGTTTCTGGATTTTGATGGCCGAAACTTGGATTAGGATTTCTGGGTATCGAAAAGCAGAGATTTTGGGTTGAAAGAAGGGAAAGTGAGAGAGAAAGGATCAGCTTAAGATAACGATGAAGAAAAAAAGCTTGAATTGTTTTCTCCTACTTTATTATCTCGGTGAAACCAAAAAAGAAAAAAAAAAAAAAAATTCCATTTATTCAATTGAAAAAAAGAAGGGAAAGTGAGAGGGAAAGAGACGAAGACGAGCCTCTCATCATTTATTCATTTTGAGAAAGGAAAAATTCGCGTAATTTTCAAACTACCATTCAATTGGCAATGTTCTTTTTAAACAATTAAAAATTGTTAATGTTCTCCAATAACAAAATTACCCTTAGTAAAATAAAAACAAAGATAT
Organism: Corylus heterophylla; assembly: GCA_016403345.1. Taxonomy (NCBI): domain Eukaryota; kingdom Viridiplantae; phylum Streptophyta; class Magnoliopsida; order Fagales; family Betulaceae; genus Corylus; species Corylus heterophylla. Next base: position 1,505,593 of record CM028148.1, on the reverse strand, counting down.
TAAAACTTCTAAAAAAAACATAAAACTAACAAAACAAAAAAATCATTCTTATAAGAAAAAAAAAATTAAAAAATTTCGGTTTTTTATAAAAATTGAAAATTTCTTTTATTTTTTTAAAAAATTAACTAAAAATTTCCGTTTAAAAAAAAAATTTAAAATTTTCATTTAATTTTTTTTCCCTTTTAAAAAAAACTTTTTTTTTTTTTTTTTTGAATTTATAGGGGTATTTTGTCTTATTGAGAAATATATAGGGACATTTGTTACTCTTGGAGGGACATTGTCACAATTAAAAGTTTGGAGATACTATTGTCAATTTGGCGGTAATTTGAGGAGGGTTTATGGACTTTACCCTTTAAGAAATGCTAGAGTTTTTATTCATGTTTTTCTCTAATTATTTTTTCATCCTCCTTTTTTAAAAAAAATTATTGGATTTTCCTTCATTTGTACTATTTTATTTAAATATTTATTTTTAATGATTTTTTATTATTTCTTTGAGAGTAAATTTGTAGCATTCCTAGCAGCCTCATCAAATATTACTCACCAAAATAACCTAAAGTACATTTTTCTCTATTTCAACAACTCACATATTTGGAGAACCCACAATGTAAATTTCACTATTTTAACTATTAACTTTCACTATTCAATTTAAATATTTTTTCAAATACTTCTTTTATATATATATATATATATATATATATATATATATATATATATATATATATATTTCACCTTTTCAAATAATATGAAAAGAGAGAGAAAAGTTATATTATTTTTTATTCATTTGGTAAGTGAATAGTATTCACTATCTTTAGTAAATATTGTTTACTCACTATTTATTTTGAGTTAAAATGATGAGACTGAAAAGTAAAAATTTTAGTCACTTTTATTAAATTACCTCACTAAAATAACCAAAAAAATAATTTCAAATTATTTACATGACTCATGAGTCTTCACGTGAATAAAGAAAGCTGTTGATTGAGAAGACAACTACTCTTCTTTGTGTTCATCCTATGGCTGTATCCAACTTTGGAGCGGGAATCTTTACTGTTTGGCGATGCTTTCCTCGGGCAATCTTTACTGTTGACTGTCAAAAGTATGTTGTTGCATCACAACTCTGTTAAACAGGAAACCCGACTTGCTTAGCATCATCAGCTACTAAAAGCAACAATGTTAGCGGTGGAACTGTGGAATCAATGCAAGCATTAATTAAAGGACTCCGTTTCGCATCCGCTTTAAATTGTAATAAAAATTGATTAATATGAAGGAAAAAAATAATAAAATTTTTGGTATGAAAAAGTACTTAAATAATTTTATTTTATAGTAATTTTTTTTTATTTGAATAATAGTAAAAAATAATTAATGTGATGTAAAATGTAAATGTTGAGAGTTGAATTTTTTTTTTGACCTTATATTCAACTTGAAAAATAATTCATTTCCCCCCGTTGTTTCTCCCATTTTCCACGGAATGGACAGAAATTTCAAAGTATTCACATGAGCCTCCGATAAAGCTTACTTCCAGCTTTACTGTTTGAATGATGCATTATGCATATATTGGAACAAAAATTGGGAAATGGAGGGGATCCATTTAGTTGTTTTAAGAGGGTATTTTTGTCCAAATGAAAAATAGAGAGTCTAAAAATGATCAAATTGCCCATTAAAAACAACTAATTTGTTCTTCACCATTTCATTTGAAATTGAAAGGATCCAAGTCTCAAAAATTGGTCCGGCCTAACCGCCATCATAGCAGAGCTTTGAAACGTTCTATGACTTCTATCCAAGATCCACCATGTACGTGTTACACAAACCTTTTCTTTTCTTCCACTATTTGCATACAAACAACAATTACTTGCAAAATATATATATATATTTGCCCTAATTTTTTTTTAATTTTTAATTTTTTAAAGGTTCTTAAGCTGCTGAGTTTATAAGAGAATGTTAAGTGCTCTCTTAGTATTCTTCTTGTGTCCTCATAATTTTAGGTGAATATTATTTTATAAAAAAACAAAAAGACAATTGCTTTTACGGCTTTATGGTCATTGAACGAAACGTTCAATCAATGCTTAAGCAGAGTATTTAAGGCTTGGCCTCCATTTCAAATTCCCTATATATCTTTCGGTTAGTGGCTTAGTGCATTTAGAAGGCTAAAATTGTTTAAATTTTTTTGAGATTAAAATTTTTAGACAATACTACCCTTTTAAATGCACTAACTAAAAGAAATTGAGGGAATTTGAAATTTTATGATCTTTTTCCTCCTTTGTAAGACTATATAATTTTTTAGTAAGACTATATATTTCTCCCATATTAATTAAAAAAATCATAGAAAAAGCACATAATGAATTTATAGACTGATTCAAACAAAATTCTTTCTCACTTAATTTAGAGAAAAGTAGGCTGAACTCCTAAACAGGTGTCTGGGGGATTGAGGTTAATTGTCTTCACGTGAATAAAGCTGTTGATGAGTAGATTACTCTTCTTTCTTTTTCTTCTAATGCCTTAGTGGAGGCCACGTGATATGTAATTATGTAGTGCTAATCTCATTGAACAACTTCAGTTGGACTCTGGCAATTTCCTCCGTTGGAAAAGGATTACCTCCATTGAATGTCGAGATTGATAAATTCGTAAAGATTTGGAATTAAAAGGTGAGCAGTTATTAACCGCTTGTTATATGCCTTAAAAGCGGTTAATAAAAAATCGTTAACCACTAATAGTTATTGAGTTTTTTTAAACTGTTAACTGCCTTTTTTATATAATAATAATAAAATTTATACTTATAACTTGATCAATTATATATATATATATATATATATATATATATATATATATATATATATATATATATATAATGATAAGCTTCTTGGTGTGGGCCATGTCTATTTGTCTATACCGCGTTTGTTTTTCTTTTAATCGAAGAAACTCTTTTATTTTAACTTTTGTAAAGAGTATTTTTTGCAGCCTCAATAAACTTGTTTTTTAGTTATTTTTGTGAGCCAAATCACTAGAAATCACAAAAAACATTTCTCAACCGCCTTACCAAAATAACAATTTTAGTTTGGTGAATAACTATTCACTTACTAAATGAATTAAAAATAATATAAATTTTTTGTTCGGAAATTTTTTTAAAAAAAAATGGAGAAGTCTTTTGAAAAATACTAACGAGTGAATGTGGAAAGTTGATTTATTGGCGGGAAAAAGATGCTCATCGTCAACAGCTGGGTCGTGCACACAATTATAATTAATTAGAGATAACTTTAGAAGAAGGGAAAATTGCAGTTTACCTCCTAAAGTTGACAGCGTTTTTTAATTCGAACACCAAAGTTTTAATTTTTGCAATCCACCCCCCAAAGTTTTAAATTTTTGCAATTTGACAAACTGTATCCAAAACTTCTCATATTGCCCCTAATTTTTATTTTTTTTATTTTTTATAAAAAATTAAAAAAAAAAAATTCGGGGTGGCTCTTTGGCCATCTGGCCATTTTTGCAGCCCCAAATTTATTTATTTTTTCATAAAAAAATAAAAATTAAAAATTAAAAATTATGGACAATATGAAAATTTTGGGATAATATTGGTCAAATTAAAAAAAATTGAAACTTTGCGGGGTAGATTGCAAAAATTAAAACTTTAGTGTTCGAATTAAAAAACGCTGTCAACTTTAGAGGAATGAATTGTAATTTTCCCTTAGAATAATCAGAAAAATAGGCTGAGCTCCTAAACACGTGTATAGGGGATTGAGGTTGTCTTCACGTGAATTACTCTTCTCTCTCTTCATCCGGTGATCTGCTTTTTCTAAAGCTACCTTGTCTTTCTTCTGCTTTTCCTAAATTTTTTATTTTTTATTTTTAAATTTTCTTACGATGCCTTAGTGATCGAAGGCCACGTCATATGTAATTATGTAACGCTAATTAATAATTATGTTCAATCTTCCTCTTCTTTCTCTTCATCTGATGCTGTCTTTTGCTTTTTCTAAAGCTACCATGTCTGTTTTTTTTTTTTTTTTTTTTTAATTTTTTTAATGCCTTAGTAGAAGCTACGTCATATGTAATTATGTAGCGCTAATTATGTTCAATCTTTCCCTTGTGGTAGGGTCGATATATCAGATTAATAATCAACTTTCACTATTTAGAGCACTCACAACAGTCTCATTATTTTAACTATCAATTTTTACTATTAATTAAATTTAATTTTTTTTTAAATACTTAATTTAATTTAATCATTTTTAAAAAATGATTAAATGCTTAATACCCTTGGAGTTTGATAACTTTATTTTTACTCCCTGAGGTTTCATTTTTATCATAGGAGGTTCATGTGATTTTGATAAATGACCAAGTTAGTCTATCCTAGTTGACCTAACGGATTGACACGTGGACCAATCAGATGTTGACACGTGGCACATATTTAATTTTTTTAAATTAAAAAAATGTATTTATTTTTCAAAAAAAAAAAAAGGAAAAAAATTGGGGGTGGCTCCCTTGGCCATTTGGGGGTGGCCAAGCCGGATGGGGGTGGCTCGGAGCCACCCCCATGGAGACTAGTGGGTGGCCGAGCCACCCCATTGGTGCCCAAGGGGGTGGCCGAAACCCACCCTCAGTGGGTATTGGGGGTGGCCGAGCCACCCCATGGAGCCTAGGGGTGGCCAAACCACCCCAACCTTGGGGTGGCTCGGCCACCCTCATGGAGACTAGGGGTGGCCAAAACCACCCCAACGGTGGGGGTGGTTTCGCCACCCCTTGGGCACCAATGGGGTGGCCCCTTGGAGCCAAGGGGGTGGCTCCAAATGGCCAAGCCACCCCCAATTTTTTTCCTTTTCCTTTTTATTTTTTTTTATTTATTTTTTAAATACATTATTTTTTTTAATTTTAAAAAAAATTAATAGGTGCCACGTGTCAACATCTGATTCGTCCACATGTCAGTTCGTTAGGTCAACTAACGGATGGACTAACTTGGTCATTTATCAAAACCATATGAACCTCGTGTGATAAAAATAAAACTTTAAGAAGATAAAAATAAAGTTGTCAAACTCCATGGAGTATTAAGTATTTAACCCTTTTAAAAAATATAAAAAAAGAGAGAAAAGTTACGTTATTTTTTATTCATTTGATGAGTGAATAACATGGCAAGGCTGAAAATTAAAAGTTAGTCACTTTTATTAAATTGTCTTACTAAAATGAAAGTTTTTGTATTTAAATTGGAAAAAGTTACTTAAATCATTACAAAGGTGCGGCCATCATTATATACAGAGTAGGCTATATCTTAAACTATTATTTACAACACTAGCTAGAGAGAATAATGTATGGATTCATATTATATAAAATATAATATTGGAGGAATATTATGGGGCTGTTGTGGGCAAGCTGCAGCGTGAGGTGGAGAGCATGATGATCAATAAAATGTGGAATATGATATTCAAAGAATCTTGACTACGTGGAGTAGGAAGGATAAGCACATTCTGTGGGGGCCGTGGGGCAAACTGCAATTTATTGACCGCAGAAACAAAAGTGCGCATGTCATGCTGTGAGAGAGACTGTTGTGCGCATGCTGTGGCTGCTTCTGCTTTGTCTGTTGAGTGAAGAACTTTTTGGTCAGAAACTACAAGGTGATGATCGAGACAGCTTAACATAAAATAACTAAAATTTTTTTTTGATGAGGCTGGAAGAAATGCATTGCAGCTCACCAACTATTTCTGCATTATACTGAGTTGGATGTTGTTATTTTGGTTTCATTTCCACTCCTTTCTACTATATATAATTAGTACTCATTGACAAATTATAAACAACAACAAAAATCATAAAAACAACAAAAAACAAAAAAAATCATTTTCAAATTTTTGACCTTCTATTCAACCTGAAAAATAATTCATTTCTTCACTGTTGCTTCTCCCATCATCCTTATTCAACTTCGAGGAACAAGGATTGAGGAAGTTTCAGAATGGACAGAAATCAATGCATGCATTAATTTAAGGGTTCGGTTTTGCATCCGCTTTAAATTGTAATAAAAATTGATTAATTTGAAGAAAAAATAATAAAAAATTTTGGTATGAAAAAGTACTAAAATAATTTTGTTTTATAGTAATTTCTTTTATTTGAATAGTAGTAAAAAAATAATTAATTTGATATAAAAAGTAAAAATGTTGAGAGTTGAATTTTTTTTTGATAAATAGTATACTGTTCTTGCCAAACGGAGCCAAGAAAACAATCGGCGATCACTTTTTACGTCACAACTCCTAGAACCTGTTTGCCAAAGGACCGGAAAGGACCTAGAAAAAAAAAAAAAAATCAACCCCCTTAATTATCTTAAAATCAATTTCAACATTTTTACTTTTTACATTACATCAATCATTTTTTACTTCTATTCAAATAAAAAAATAACTACAAAACAATTTTTTTTTTTTTTTTTTTTTTCATACAAAACATTCTTATCTTTTTTCTCACATCAATCAAATCTTTATAATTCCAATCTACTACCTTTCTCAACTCCTTTGCCAAACACACCCATAGAGTCCCTGTTTGGCTAAGGACTTGAAAAAAGAAGTGGACTGGACTGTAGCAGATTTGATTGATGTGAGGAAAAAAAAATGTAATAATATTTTGTATAAAAAGTAAAAAAATTTGTTTTGTAGTAATTTTTTTATTTGAATAATAATAAAAAATGATTGATGTGATGTAAAAAGTAAAAATATTGGGATTAATTTTAAGAGAAATTTTTTTTAGTCTTTGTATCCGGTCCGGCCTACTCAAAAACAAATATATGTCAAATCATGTTGAGTCATCCTCTTGCAGCTCGAGTAAGATCTTACACAAGAGTACGTGTAGTGCATTACAAGTGACACATTACAGTGGGATCAAGCCACATGTTGCATGGGATCGAGCCCCAAGGTGTCGATCAGTGAGAGGAGATGCTGACAGGTAAGGGATTTGATCACTTATTTTTCTCACAGCATTATGTGATTTTCTCTTTTTTCCTTAAAAACGAGAACTATCCCTTCTCATTCTACTCCAATAAGCTCTCGTGCCTAATTGTTTATGTTATGCAAGTTTGAACACTACCACCATATGACTAGAAACTGTTGGAACATTCTTGATATGAAGCAATTATCCAAGGATGGCTCATTGAATAGGTCCAATCTTTCACAGATATCATCAACAGGCCCTAGAATGGTCGGTCTCTGCCTCAGTTTTGGTAGAAAGGCAATAAATTTTCCATATGGAGCACTGTTGTGAGAACATGAGCACCATAGAAGTTACCTGCTAAACCATAGAAGGATCACAAAATCGGGCCATCAAGAAATTAACATGACAGTAGAAAAGGATCACAGAATAATAAATATCTAACAATAAGTTATTTTCTTTTGAGTAGATTTTGGAAGCCCTAGAGAGTTAACAATAGGAGAGGGACCAACATCAGTAACTCAAAGTGCAACTTCAATTATTCAACACCATCTTTTCTTACAATTGAGCCTTGTTGAAACTCTAAACTCTAAGATTATTATTATAGACCCACATGTCTGTAACTAGACTATTCCTTAGATTTATCATATTATGCAAATATAATAAGCAAAAGACAACTGCTTTTCCTTTCAACTTTGGTCATGAAATTAGTTTTAGTTTCTCTTATTTTGCAGATGGTACCCAACATGAGTTAGTTACTTAATCAAATTGAATTCTATAACTTATTATAGCTTAAAAGAAAACTCAATATAGTCATAGATTATAAATAAGTAAAAAATCAAACAGGGCAAAAAAAGAAAAGAAAAAAAAAAGTGCATAACAAAGGAAGTATTGTGGTTATCCTACATCAGTTGTGGAAAGGGTATCAGTTTGTAAGTGTAAAAAAAAGTCACACCGCTTGAGCTAGGTTTTGAGGTTGAGAGACCTCTTGAGTTAGCTTTTGGAGTTGAAAGAAGCTCAAAACCATCCAACATTGGTATCAGAGTTCACGTTTACCAACAAGTTTCGGTCCAACAGTCCACGAGAGAAACGAGTTATTGCTGCTCCGACCTAGGACCCGATGTGTGACTAAAAAATTATTGAGGTTATCCCACATCGATTGTGGAAAGAGCTAGTAGTCAGTTTATAAGTACCCAACAAAAAGTCCCGCAATTTGAGAACCCAAAAGAAACAAGAATTCTGAAAACAATTTCTTGCAATACAAATTGCTAAAAACCCTCCGAAAATGTAGCACAGTACCTCAGTGCCCAAAAAAGACTACATTTTTTTTACTAGGTAACAAATACAAATTAAAAATTTACATACAATTTTGCCACACCCATATTTCAGTTCAAACAATTGTCCCATTTTGTTTTCATTGTTTGATTGTTAGAATTAACTATCATAAATAGATCAAAGATAGTGAAAAACAGAGATTTGGGGTTGAAAGAAGGGAAAGTGAGAAAGAAGGGATTAGGTGAAGATGAAGAAAGCTCAGTGAAACACGATACATGTAACTGCTCTTCGTCTCTCTGATTCATACACTTTCCCACGATCTTTCTTTTTTAAGCGGGGCCACGTCTGGCTATACCGCGTTTACTTATCCTTTACTCGAAAAAACTTTTTTTATTATCATAATTATAGCTTTTGTAATATTAGAGCATTCGCGTCAAGCTCTCTATTTCTAATACTTTTTTAAAATTTTAATAAAATTTACAAAAAGCTTTTCACATCAAACTCTCAATCAAATGTTAAATATAACATTAGCTTTAATTCTTCTTCAAATCTAAAGACTCAAAAAGCAATAACTATTTATTTTTTAATATTATTTTAGTTGATGGGTGACATTTTGATAAATTTTTCACATCAAATCAAAGTGGGTAAATTTAATAACAATTACTTTTATTAATAAAAAATAATATTTAATTAAAGTAAAAAAATATTTAAAAAGTTTAATATCTAATAATTTTAAAAAGTAACTCACTATAGCTACAAAAAAAAAAAAAAAAACAACACATTTTTAATGTTAAATTTAACTAACTTTGTCAATTTGTAGGACTCACGAGTCACGTCACGTGGTCATTTTTAGTTTTGGTAGCTTGCGACATGTAGGAATAAGGAGGAAGGATCAAAGTGGATAGAAATGTCAAAGTATTCACATCGCTTCACGTGAATGAAGCTGTTAATGAGAAGACTACGGCTCCGTTTGCCAACAGCGCGGAACGGTACTATAGCTAAAATGGTACTGTTTCAGCTACAGTACCATTCTTTAAAAAATGGTATTTTTTTTTCCTTAAAAAAAAAAAAAAAAAAACACCCCATCAACTAAAATAAGCGATTTTAAAAAACTCACTAACTAAGCGGTTAACAGTTAATACGGTTAACGATTAACGGTTATAAAGCAGTTAATAAAAACCTCACGAACACACCCCTGTGTTTTAATCTACTTCATTTTTCAAGATCTTTGCAAACACACCCATATTCTTTCTCTTCATCCAATGCTTTGGTCTTTATCTCCTATTATTATTATTATTATTATTATTGTTTTTGTTTTCTTCTGATGCCTTAGTGGAGACCATGTCATATATAATTATGTAGCGCTAATTATCTTCAAATCTGCCTCTTCCGTTGTCTTCATGTGATGCTTTGGGCTTTATCTTCTGCTTTTTCTAAAGCTACCTAGTACTTTTTCAAAAATAGCCTTTTTTTTCTTCTTCTTCTAATACCTTAGTAGAGGCCACGTTATGTTTAATTATGTAGCGCTAATTATCTTCAACCTTGTCCCTCGTGGTAGGGTCAATATATCAGATTCCTTGGGCAATGTATCAGTCCATCGTATGGTTCTCAGCTCTTTGGATGATGAATTGAATTCCTGAAAACTGTTGTGGAAGCTTAGATTAAATGCTAGGCCAAAGCTTTTTTTTCTTGGAATCTCTGACTCAGTTTATCAATAGAAGAAAAAATAATAATAATAAAAAAAAATTTCATACTATTTCTCTCAAATTCTTCAAATTCAAATGGACTCGCACACCATGAAGGCAGGCAACATACTCATTTGCTCTCTTCTCAACATATCCCAACATCACGTGCCACGACTACTTATCTAAAAGTAGTGACTGCAGTAGTATATACCCCGCAAACAAGCTATCACGAAGATAAAGACACCTTTAATTCCAAAATCTAAACTCTTCGCCACAAAAAATCGGTTCCTCCAGCTTATATAACACGCGTCAGATATGCTGAGCGCCAAATAAACCAAACCACATATTCTGCCCCTTTGGCCTCCAGCGAAAAATTGCTATTGCATCAATCCATGGTCCAATTAACTTAATATATGATGCATAAGATGATCGACATTAGTGTGTATTTATTATTTATTCATGTGTATTTTAATTTTTTTTTTTTAATAAAGATTGAATTTTTCCTTTAATAAGTTATTTTTCTATATGCTTATTTGAGCCAACCAGAGTTACTTACTGAATCAAATGAAATATTTCTATAACATATTATAGCTTAAATGCAAACTCAATGTAGTTCTCCATAATAAATAAGTAAAACAAAATCCAACAGGGCAAAAAAAGAAAAAAAAAGGTTCATAGCAAAAAGGAAGTCCTGCAATTTGAGAACCCAAAAGAAACAAGAATTCTGAAAACAAATTCCTGCCGTAAAATTCACATTAACTAAAACAATTTCCACGATTGTCTACAACAAAATAGAAGAAAATATATATATATATTAATATTTGATTTTGTAAATATAAAATTTTTCCATGGTTTCGCATTCTCGTACAACTTTATTGAAGCAACTCCAATAGGATGCTCATTATTGTGAGCCCACTAGCGATGCCAATCCAGTAACATATCCTATCAGATGCAAACAGGTTCTGGCTAAGCTTTTAATTGAACTTGGATTTTCTGCTAGGGAAATTATTTCAATTTGTCATCCATAAAGGCTAGTAGTTCATTTCTCTAGCAAAATTAATTAATTCATACTTGTTGTTTACCGAAAAACCAAACACATAATACAAAAACATGTATCAGTTAAGGTTTTATGCAGTCTGCAATGCCGGTTCACCAGTCCAATCAATGGCTGTCCTCTCTGAAAATGCTCTCCCCAAAATCTCAAGTGTTGGAGCTCTGAAGTGGAACGAAAAGAATTCACTTGCATGGTTTCTATAAACAATCATGGGTATTCATCGTAGACAGGATTCACACCATGGAGATGTGGCGGCAAAGTCATTTGCCAAACTGCACTAGCATATGGACTCCGCAAACCAGTCATCCAACAATCAGGAACAGGGAGGGAGAAGAAATGTAGGCATAGACTCCTACAATAAGATAAAGATACCTTTTAACTCCAAAATCTAGATTATGCTAATATAACAACCAAACACCAAGGTTGTAAAACTCACCTTGCTCTACCTAAGATCTACGAGAGCCAATGGCTGCCATGCTTCCTAGATGCTTGTAAACAAATGGATCTCCCAGTTCCATGTCATTTGCTCCATTGGCATGACCTCCACCAGCTCTAATCGATGTGATAGATATTTCCCCTGCCGCTCTGCAACCTTGAAAACTCAAAAGGAGGCATATTAAAGAGCCAATACCAAAATTGCCAACCAAAGAGCAACATAATAGCATATTTAGTTATGCAAATACCATGGCCACTCAAAATCCAGATCACTATTTCAATCATGATAGGAAATCTCATATTGGGATTGCCATCTGGCCGAACAAGCATCTTGGGAAATCAACACTGCAATCAACAAATACTAATTAAGCATCAAACTATTTTTTCCACCACAATTTTAATGGTGGTAGCCCCTGGAGGTTTGGAGTAAAAAGACTTAATTATCAGGGATATCTCTGACTTCAATAGTTTCCTAGGAAGATTGCTAATATCTTCACAAAAAAACCAAAAAAAAAAGTTGGTCGTAGATATGTAGCTTACCTGAGCCAAAGCTGGAAGTGTTGGTTTTCTAGTACTTTCAAGAAACCCACCGCAATCAGCAGTGGCAAACACATCCTGCACAGAAGGAAAGCGTAACCACTCATCAACACCAATACTGTAAACACGAATAGGATTTGTTAACTCGTTGTTCAAAGCATGCCTACCAATTTGAATATCAATAACAGAATTTATTATGAAATTGTGATATAACAAAACATGATGGCATCCAATGGAAAACCTAATCAGAAAATGAACAAGAAAAATGTGATGTATAGGAGGCAAGAACAATTATTTTCAAGTCTAAAATTGACAATTTACCTGAATACTAATACTGAAATCCAATTTGATTTGATGCTTGAAGGCATTATAATATGGTGTCAGGGAAAACGAAAGCAAAACTGTGCCTTTCCTAAGAACCTACAAAAAGATTTCCAGAATTTCTCAGCCAATCGTCCCAAGAGTTAGAGAAACCTCATATGGGACTGAGAATGATGTAGAAATGCATTGTCATGAACCAAAAAGAACTAGTAACTAACCTTCCACCTGGAGATTTTGGAACTTCCAAAGAGTTAAACATAATCTTCCACAACAAAGATTAGACAAACTTTTAATTTGAGAATATGCAATACATAGTCCACGGCATTTTTAAGATAGAGACAAACAAGCTCTTCCCATTGATCATGCATCTCTTACCCTTGTCAACTGTTTAGTAGCATAGTGCCTGAGGCGTTCATCAAAGGAAAATAATATCTCGTTCGCCTGCAAATCCAAGAACAATTACCAATTTGTCATATGCAATCTTAAACTTCCACGGATCTAAGGTGTCTGGTCCATCAATAACTCATAGTGCACCTTCAATTATCCAAGACCAAATTTTCTTACAATTGAGCCATTGATGAATCCAAGATTATTATAGACCCACATGCGTGTTACAGACTATTTGTTGGATTTATCATATTATTCAAATGTAATAAGCAGAAGACAACTGGTTTTCCCTTCAACTTTGGTCATGAAATTAGTTCGACTTTTTCTTATTTCACAGATTGTACCAAACAAGAGACAAGAGTTGGTTACAGAATCAAATGGAATTCTATAACATATTATAGCTTAAAAGCAAACTCTATATAATTCTACATAATAAATAGGGATAACTTCACTAAAACTCCTGAATTACCACGCGATTTGAGAAGACTCCCAAATTTCAAAACCTTTTGATTTGAACCCCTAAACTTTTATTTGCATTTAATTTGAACACTTTCGTCAGATTTAACCATTAACTTCCAAAACGACTACATTTGTTTTACGCGAGAAAAAATAAAAATTACAAATTTACACACAATTTCGCCATACCCATATTTCACTTCAATCAAATTTTACTCTTTTCTTTTTTTTCATCATTTGATTACTATTCAATGAAACTTTCTAAAAAGAGCTTTTTCAAACAATGGTCACAAAAAGTAAAAAAAGCTCGTATTTTCCCACAATTTAACAAACTCGACAAGGAAAGCTGACATACCAAATGAATATCGCCACCGATGCCCGTACAATTGGACAAGAAGAAGGAATACCTGGGTTCGCAAGAGATATGGTGCGTTGGATCCTACGAGCTAGTTGGTTTGGCGATGGACCTGAACTCCAGCCTCCAGGGTCCCCACGCAGGGTAGAGGCCAAGAGTGGCGTGAACACCATGTGGTTCCGAGGAGACACGCATACGATTCATAGAGCTTGGTGTGGAGGCCCTTCATGTGCTGAAAATGGGTTCAGCGCTCTGTTTCTGGGTTTGATGCAGGAGACTCGGATTAGGCTTATGAACCAAGTCATTGTGAGAGTGAACAATGAAAAGTGGAATCTCTGTATCGAAATAATTGAACCAAGCCATACGAGATTTTGAAGATGAACAAGGCTTCTGTAATTTTTGGCTTTAGACTCGAGTTTCGAGCTAGATCTTTGAGTGGACGAGTCGAGCTGGAGCGGTGGTGAGGAACAAATTAATGCGTGGCAGCAGCTTAAGGCAGACAGATGCGGTCTGTGAGGGAATTTGAGTGACAGCCAGAAACAGTTTCTCATGCATTTCACCAATTCGCTTCTTTAACAGTCACGACTGTCTGTCTACGAAGAAAAGAAGAATAAAAAATAAATAAAATAATATATCATAAAAAATAAAAATTAATTAATTAAAAGGTGCAGCAAGGGATACGTGGCTACCATATATTTGGGAGGAATTGTGATCTGAATTTGGTGAGGGATGGCTACAATCGTTAATCCTCCTCACTTTCACTTTCACTTTCAGAGATCTCATCATCATCTGTAACACTTGGCTCATCGCCATATGGTACAAATTCAATTCCACTGCTCCTCACTTCCACAATTTGCGGATCAATGCCACACATATAAGGTTCGTGCCCTTTATGTAGATCGATGGCGACCTCTATTTCATCTCCACTTTTCATCTTAATTCTAGTTGGTGTGTACAAATCAAAGCAATCTTGCCAAGCCAACACTTCGACATGTATATGATCTTCAAAGATATCAAAACTTGCTGCTCTTCTTTTAGCCTTACAACCTCCCACGTAATACCAATCGTTGGACTGGTCTCTAGAACTTTTATTACATAATCTCCAACTGAACCAACTCCTATGACCCAACGCTGGTGCTTCCTTGTTTGCTGCATAAACAATGCATAAAAGCACCTTTCTGATTTTACGACCATCCAAAGACGGAGGTACACGGAAAGATACTGAAGAACCCATTGCCTGATGGCTAATCCGATTTGGAATCTCACTTCCGGGTAAGAGAACGGAATAAGAGTAAACTTTCTTGCACATCATCTATTTCAAAAAAGTGTTTGCATAAGAAAATGAGAGAGAGAGAAGAGAAGAGAAGAGAAGAGAGAGAGAAGAGAAGAGAAAAGAAGAGAGAGAACCTGGAGAACACATTTCTTAGATTCCGATGATAGATTGTTGCAGCTTCCCATTTTAACACTATGTGGTACACATCGCACCCTATCCCAATTTTGAATCTCAACCAGTTTGCGGCAATTATTAAGGTTAAACATTGACTTGCAATTTGCGGGCTTGTTAACGTTTACATTTTCTAAACAGCTCGTCAGAATTGAGATTCTTTGCACATCAATTCTTTCCAATGATGAGCAGCCATTTGCTTTCAATCCAACTACAGTTCCGGGAAGTGAAATTGATTGAAGACTAGTACACTCACTCAAATCCAATGCTTTTAAGTTAGGAAGGCATCTGATGAAACTAGGTGGGTTACGAAAATTGTTTCGGGATAATTTCAATTTTTCAAGTGAAGATAAACATTCAAATTCATTGCTAAACTCATCTTCAGACAAATTGCGGTTACTGAGATCTAGCTCTGTCAATGAATATAATTTAGAAGTGGACAGCAAACTCATGCAGTTGGAGTTATTGGGTGAGGATCCCGATAAATTTAAACAGTAGAGATTGACCAAATCACCAAAGGAAGATGGTAGTTGCTCAATAGCAGTTCCATCTGCATCAAAATGCCGCAAAGTCTGCATATTCCCAAATTGTTCCGGTAACTTGTCAAGTTCTGAGCAGTTAGACAACATAAGATATCTAATACCTAAATTAGAAATGCTACTTGGAAGACTCCTAAGCTTCTTGCACCTTACTAAATTAAGATGATTAAGATCTTTTAGATGTCCAATGGACTCAGGAATCTCAACCAAACTAGTACAACCTGTAAATATCATATAGGATAGAGGTGAGGTTTCTAAGAACTCTGGTAATTTTATGAGATATTTACATTCTCGAAAACATAAATGGCTGAGATTCTTCAAATGGATAAAGGAGGATGGTAGTTGCTTAATAGCAGTCCACCCCGCACTTAGGCTGTTTAAAGCCGTCATATTCCCCAATTGCTCCGGTAATTCTTCAACTTTATAGCACCACTGCAACATAAGAGTTTCAAGAGATTCCAAGTCACAAATGCTACTTGGAAGATTCCTAAGCTCCTTACAACTTTGTAAATTCAAACGAACAAGTCTTTTTAGAAGTCCAATGGACTCATGAATCTCAACCAAGCTTGTACAACCTTCGAGACTCAGTCTCTTTAGACGTGAGGTTCGTAAAAACTTTGGTGATTCGATGAGACATTCACATCCACGGAATGATAAAGTTTCGAGATTACTCAAATGGACGAATGAGGACGGTAGTTGCTTGATAGCAGTGTTCTCCATATACAACTCCGTTAAAGCCATCATATTCTCCAATCGTTCTGGCAATTTCGCAAGACTAAAGCATTTAGACAAGATAAGAGTTTTAAGAGATTTTAAGTTAGAAATACTACTTGGAAGATTCCCAAGGTTCTCACATCCTTCTAAATTTAGCAAAATAAGCCCTGTTTGAAATCCAATAGACTTGTGAATCTCAACCAAGCTTGTACAACCTTCAAGATTCATACTCTTTAGATGTGGGGTTTTTAAGAAGTTTGGAAGGTCCTTGAGGCTTGTGCAACCCTTAAGTATTAATTCCTCCAGATGTGGGACTTGTGAGAAGTCTGGTGATGTAGTGAGAGATTTCGAATTGGTGAGATTAAGGACCTTCAATTTGTTGAATATCTGTACAACATAAATAAATAAATAAAAAGAAGAAAAGAATTCTTGTTAGTTATATATTCTACATTAAAATAGTGAAAAAAGTACTGTAAGATTTGCTATACTTTGTTCGTCTCCCAAACTTGTTCGAGGTTACTATCTTGCATGTCAAGAACAACAAGATTCTTTTGATGAAAATCTTGTGGTAGAGATTTCAGAGGGCACTTTTGCCAACAAAGCCATTTTAGCTTTTTAGAGAGATGCTCATAGGATCCTGTGAGATACACAGAATTCATTTGGAGCAATCTCAAATTCTCCATATTTGTAAACCATTCAGTTTTCAAATGTCTAGGGAGATTTAAGATAAGACCCTCCACTGTCTTCGAACCCTGGCAAAATAAATGGTTGGATTAGCAATGCACATCCACATTTTTGTGTAAAGCTATAATAACTTTGAATTAAAGTAGGCCTATATATTCTCACCATAATTTAAAAAACAAAACTAAAGTGAATTGAACATGATTTGAATTGCTTAAAACGCAATTGCATACCATTTAATGTTCTGAACTATCTAACTAGATTTTGAGAAGTTTTGAATTTAAAGTTCGATTCAATATTCAAGCTATAAAGCATGGTTGGAAAAAAGGCAATCTCTCATGCATACCTACATAACACTATATTATGTACATGTGCATGGGCAAGTGTTTATATACGTAAATGCTGTTATATTTGATAAGTAAAAATGCAAATGCCTCTATGCTTTGTTTCATTTCAAGTACAAATGCATATGCCTCTTACCAAATGATTGCTTAGTACATTTAAGCCATCCTTATGAAACCATAACCTGCTGCGTTTTCCTGGATTATTGGGACATTCTTCATGAACAATTTCCCTCCCCATATCTCGAATTAGAGTATGCATCTTCAACTTCTTTTGGTGATCAATTGTCACAAGTGACCTCTGATTGAGAATAGGGATACCAATCCCGGGATAGAAATTACAACTATCAAGTATTTTGATAGCAACTTCTCCGTCCATACCGACAAAGAAACATGCAATATCAAGGAATATGTACTTTGTATACCTATCCAGTGAATCAAAACTAATTCTAAGTATTTTTTGCAACCCTTCATGAGGAGTTCTTTGTAATTTTTTCAATTCACTTTTCCATTCAGCAATGCCTCTTCCTTTTAGAAATGAACCCAAAACAACAAGAGCTAAAGGAAGTCCTTTAGCATAATCCACTGCTTCAATCGAAAGCTCTTCAAAATCTTCTTCCAGATTGGGCATCTCAAAGGCATGTAAACTGAACAACCGAAGAGACTCCCAAGTACTCAATTCTCTAACCTTATATTTCTTATCTACTCCCAACTTGCTTAGCAATTGTTCATCTTTGGTTGTTACAATGATTCTACTTCCTGGACCAAACCATTGCTTTTTGACTAATCTCTGTAGTTTTTCAAAGTCATCCACATCATCAAGAACAAGAAGAACTTTTTTGTGATGAAGTCTTTCCTCAATCAATATGATTCCTTTGTTAACATTGTCAATCTTCACAGTTGTTTTCAAGATATCCTGAAGAAGTTGTTCTTGTAACTGAACAATGCCATTGGGCCTTTCTGCACTTTCTTTAATGCTTGAAAGAAAACTACTTCCTTCAAAAGCAACACATATTTTGTTGTACACAGCATTTGCTATGGTTGTCTTACCAATTCCACTCAACCCATAGATGCCCACAATGCGAACATCACTTGTTCCAAGATCTAATAGAGCTTCCATATTTTCAACATGAGAATCTATTCCTACTGGATGCTCAGCAACATGCAGGCGACCAGATTTTACTTTAAACAATACATCTTCAACAATGAATTTAATGAATCTTGATTCATACCTGATTATCACGATTCAAATGGAAAATAGAACAATAAATTAGGTACAAGGAAAGACAAAGAACAAAGAAAAAGATGGAATCATCCCAGAGACTAGCTAAGATGCCATAACAAGCACCTAAGTTATATCAAATTCATTAAGAATATCAATTAAGTATATTTTATGATATGCCATAAAATATTTTTATTTTATTTTCATGGACAAAGCCATTAACCATTTTATAGAGAGTAAAACGATTTAGCCATCCACAAAGTACATGTGGATCCCATCCCCATGAATTTGTAGCACGAAAAGTTAATAAGTAGAGTTAAATAACACATGACAAGCGTCACAAGCCTATCTTTATGTTATGATCGACAAAACAAGTACCCATACCACCGGACAGGAAAAAAAAATGATGAATTAACAGGGTGTAGAATAGAATTGAATACATAGGGTTATTTTCCTTCTTTTTTTTTTTTTTTTTTGTTTGGATGTTAAAGATAATTAAAGAAATCCATTTAAAGGAATAACATAATATTTGACTTTTAAATTCTCTCTTTTTTATCGTTTGTTTTATTAGTTGGAGGGTGAAAAGACATTTCTCTCATTTTATTGTTTGGATTTCGCTCTTTAATTTGAGGAGTGTGATTGATTCCTCATGATCAAGATCTATTCAATTACTGAAAATATCATTTGAGAATTATAAGGCGTACCAGTTTCATGTTTCTAGGAATAAAAAGACATGAAGTAGAAGATGCAAGTCTGTTAATTTCCAAATCGCGAAAGACAATTACAAATGACAAAGAAAAACTGCAAAACGTAATCCAATGGCATTTCGTTGCAAATGACAAAAAATTCTCGATGTCCCCCTGACAAAAATACCCTTAATAGAAAAACTCTTTTTAAAAAAGGGAGTAGAAACTTTTGAAACAAAAAAAAAAAGGTAATATTATTTTTTCGAATGTACAAGCATATTTTTGTCTTTTTGACAAAAATGTAAGGTTATTTTTGTCTTTTTGATGCATTTGAAGACGTTGACAATTTTTTGGTATTTTGGACAGAACATTGTTCAATTGAAAGTTTAAAGGAAATAGCCATTTGGATATTGGTTTGATGACCTTTCTTTTTTTTTCAATTTTTTTGACGAAAATTTAAAAGAAAAGGGAAAAAAATGCATAAAAAGTACAAGAGTCCATAGCATACCCATTTGCAAGGCTTTGGAGATCCCAACCAGCACAATTCCCAGCTTCGGTAAGAGCTTCCCTCCATCTCTGCACCCTTTTCATATCAGTCTGAAACCGCTTTTCATGCCAAATAAAGGCTTCTGCAAAAGTTTTAGACTGTTTTCGGACATCCGAAGGGTCCACATGATAAAATATGGGAAGAAGAGTGTGGCCTATGGTGTTCTTACAGTTCACGATCTCTGCTAGTTCATCAAGGCACCACGTAGAAGAAGCATATCCTTTAGAGAAAATCACAATAGAAATCCTTGATCTACGAATCGCATTGAGTAATTCCCTAGAGATGCTCTCCCCTCTATCAAGCCCCTCATCATCTCGGAAGGTATTAATTCCGGCTCGACCCAAGGCACTGTAAAGGTGATCAGTGAAGTTCTTGCGGGTATCTTCACCTCTAAAACTCAAGAAAACGTCGTGGTCCCAACCAGATTGAGAAGATGACGAGGTGCTTCTTGTGATTGAGTTTGATTGGACTGAAAATGGCGACAAACTCGGCAAGTTAAGAGGAGGATATTTATGCAAAGTAAATTGAAAAATGAGAAAGATCATTTACTAAACATAAATATAAATACAAATTATATTTATGATAATTCATTATTTTTCTTCGTCAGTTCTTTTTGGATCCTCCAAGCAAAGTTACACGCTACTAAAGAGGACACGATGTTGATGATTCAGTGGTATCTGAACTTAATTCCTCTAACATTAATATTGAAACAAGGCAAGCAGAAAGAGAAGAGAATTGGATTGTGGTTGAAGTTAGAAAGTCTAAAGTTAAACCATATCATCCATTGAATGCGTAAATTTTATATATATATAGGATTTGAGTTTTATTACATGCATGAAAACGTACCGTCTTCGTTTGCGCCTTCGACGACGAGAACCTTGCGGGGTTCGTTTTGGTCCTCGGATTCTGGCTCCCGCTTCCGCTTGAAGCATCGTCGTATGACACTGATGATTTGGTCCATGGGTGGTAGAGTGGTGGATGGAGAGGTGGCGGGGAAGTTTTCAGAAGAAATCGTGGTTTGGTGGGTAAGAGTGGCGGACAATTGAGAAATGTAAGGATGTCAACCAAATGGGTTTAACGCTCAGTTTCTGGGTTTGATGTTTGATGTCCGAGACTTGGATTTAGATTTCTGGGTAACGAAAAACAGAGACTTTGGGTTGAGAGGAGGGAAAGTGAGAGAGAGAGAGAGAGAGATAAAGGATCAGCTGAAGATGAAGATGATCAAGAAAACTCCGCGAAATTTCTACGATCTTTCTCTTTTGTTTTAGTTTTTAGATAACTTAGATCTTACTAGCTTTGTCGGTGGCCGGCGATAACTGATTGCGAGTATTTTTTATTTTTTTGTATTTTGTTTTGTGCATTTCTGGCGTTTAAGTCGAGGACCAATAATTGAGTGGGAGGGGTTACTTTCACCGTTTGAATAGTTTGATCTGAAGGTTTATCTCTTACCGTGGTTAAATAATTTTTAAAAAAAATTTGATTATTCATACCTAATATTTAGTCTATTTGGAATAAAACAACAAAAAATTATAGACAACAACAAAAATCATAAAAACACCAAAAATAAAAAATCATTTTCAAAATTTTGACCTTCCATTCTATCTGCTCCCATCATTCTTAGGGGGTGTTTGGCAAATGAGATGGCCTAAATATTGTAGTTAATGTAAATTGATGTAAAAAAAAGTAAGAATGTTTGGTATAAAAAAATGAAAAAGTGGTATAAAAAAGTAAAAAAAAATTATTTTGTAGTAATTTTTTATATTTGAATAATAATAAAAAGTGAATAATTTGATATTAAAAATGAAAAAATTAGAATGTTTTGATGTTAATTTTTTTGAGAAATTGTGATAAATAGTGTTTGAGTCAACCCATCTTCATTACCAAAAAAGTCTTATTCAACTTCGAGGAACAAGGATCGAGAAAGTAAACAGAATGGACAGAAATTTCAAATTATTAACATGACTCATGAGTCTTCACGTGAATAAAGAAACTTGTTGATGAGAAGACAACTACTCTTCTTTGTCTTCATCCGATAAAGGCTGCATCCGGCTTTGGAGTGGAAATCTTTACTGTTTGGTGATGCTTTTTATGGGCAATTAATCTTTACCGTTCAGCTGTTTGGATGATGCGTAGTCCGTAGAAACAATTTTTGACCTTATGTTCAACTTGAAAATTAATTCATTTCTTCCCCGTTGTTTCTCCTATCCCGTTTCAACTTGTAGGAAAAAGGGGGAAGTTTCACGATGTACAGAAATTTCAAAGTATTTACATGAGTCTTCACGTCAATAAAGCTGTCTCATGAGATGATGAGAAGACTAGTCTTCTTTCTCTTCACAGGCTGCATCCAGCATGGAGCGGGAATCTTTACTGTTTGGTGATGCTTTCCTCGGGCAATCTTTACTGTTGACTCTCAAAAGTGTATTGTTGCATCATAACTTTGTTAAACAGTAAACGTACGTGACTTGCTTAGCAAGCATCATCAGCTACTAAAACAGCAACAGGGTAGCAGTGGAAACGTGGAATATGGCATGGATTGGACCAATGGCAACAGTTTTTCATTCATTTTTTTTTAAGTGTACGGTACAATTTTTTTTTTTTTTTCTATCAAAATATATTTTATAATACTTTTTTTTACTTTCCTTTATACTATTAAAATATTATTCTTTTACAAAATTTAAATTTCTTATTTACCTTTATTTTTTCATAAACTCTTAACACAATTTTAAGAGAAGAACAAAAATTTTAAAAAAAAATGTTTATTTTAAATTAATGTGTAAAAAATCACTTTTGGTTTCTTACACATTGAAAAATACTGTACAAATTATTGAGAGTCGGCTAAATGTAAGAAATCTAATGTGAATAGATTTTTAAATTTTTTTTTGAAATTTTTTCTTAAATATAAGAAAGATAATGGCCTATAAGACATCTACTATTAGAGCATTCCCAGCAGACTCCCTATAAGGGAGTCTGTTCGCTATGTGTAGGGAATATATTCAAAAAATCACAAAAAATGTCCCACAGCAGATTCCCTAAATGAGCCTCAACCATGAGGATCGTTACAATAGAACCCAAAGTATAGGGTTCCACTATTGCGATCCTTATAATTATTAACTTCAAAAAAAACATTTCTCTCTCTTCTTTACACTCTCCTCTTTCCTCTCTCCTCTCTCCTCTCATATATATAATATAATTAAAAAAATAAATATTTTAATGATATAGGGAATGATTAAGGGAAGCTATTGGGGTGTATTTTGACATAAAGAAGCAAAAAGTAGTTTGGATCCTTAAATATAAGAAAAATGACGAAGAAGCTGCTGGGAATGCTCTTAGTGCTCTTAAGGGCTCAGAAATATTGCGTCCATTTTCAAAAAGTTAGTTTGAAACCTTTTACTCTCTACAACTTTCTCAAACACTGTGATGAGGTGGTGTTCGACAAACAACACCAAGCATCACCATACGTTTATCTCATTTAAAAAAAAAAACAACAACAAAAAAATATTTTTATTTTTTATATCACATTATTCATTTTTTACTACTATTTAAATAAAAAATATCACTAAAATACAAAATTTCTTCACTTTTTAATCTATTTGTTTACTTTTTTATAGTAATTATTATAATGATGCTGGAGAAAAATGACAAAATTATTATTTTTAATTATGCATGTGTGTTTTAATTTTCTTTTTTAATAAGGATTAGGTTTTCCTTTTTCCGTTATGATTATATTTTTCTTCTTTAATAAGGATTAGATTTTTCATTTCCTATTAGGATTTGTTTCCTTTTCCAATTATGTTTGCTTTTCATTTTCCTTGTTAATTTAAGATGTGCCTATCTTATATAAAGGTATCTAGTATTTGTTATTTTTTAAATTTTAGTTTATACTATCAAATAAATTTAAGTATTTAAGAGTTATTTATCTGTTTGCTTATTTGAGGCACTTAGTGATTTTCTCTTCCCTATTCCTAAATTTCATTTCCTATCTTTAATTCTTAGTTTCTGCTATTTTTATACGCCGTTAGAACAATCTTAGTTCTACCCGGCAACAGATAAGAAAATTACACAAAAGTCCAAAGTCTATTACACTTCCATCCGTTTCAACTGTTACCAAAGTTCATTCCACAAGCTCACTTTCTAAGTGTTACAGAAAATAAATACTCTCATTTAATGTGGTTATTTACTTATTTAATTGTTATTTAATACACATGTAACAATGTCTTTATTTTATTTTTTATTTTTTTGACATATCCACATAAATGAAGGGGGAAGAGAGATTCGAATTAATAACATACGCTTCATTAAGCGTGGTCCATAGCCAATTGAACTACCCCTTGTAGGATAAGAATATCTTTATTTAAATGAATGGAGAAGTCTCCAATGTATGAAGTGTGAATCAAATTTTGTTTTTCTTTTTTGTAAATCAAAGTTTGTTTGAGGTCTATGTCGAGATTTATAAAACTCGTAGAAGCTTGAGTTCAAACATTGAACATTTTAAAGTTTGTAATTAACATCAATCATATAACAGACGATGTTTCCACTTGGCCAAAAAATTTTGGTACGAAGACGAAGCCTCTCATCATTTATTCATTTTGTGAAAGATAAAATTTACATGCTTCTTAAACTACCATTCAATTGACAATGTTCTATTCAAACTATCAAAAATTGTCAATGTTTTTCAATGACAAAATTACCCTTAGTAAAAGAAAAACAAAAATACTAAAACTTCTAGAAAAACCTAAAAAAAAAAAAAAATCATTTTTATAAGAAAAAAATTAAAAAATTTCGGGTTTTTTATAAAAATTGAAAATTTTATTTTATTTAAAAAAAAAAATTAACTAACAATTTCCATTTTTAAAAATTAAAAATTTTTGTTAAAAATTTTTATTTTCACTTTTCAAAAATCCTTCTTTTTTTTTAAAAAAAAAAAAAAAAAATTATAGGCGTATTCTGTCTTATTGAGAAATATATAGGGGCATTTGCTAGTTTTGGGAAGACATTGAGAATGTTTTGAGGGAACATTGTCAGAATTAAAAGTTTAAAGACTGTATTATCAATTGTGTGATAGTTTAAGGAAGGTTTATTGACTTTAACCTTTGAGAAATGCTAGAGTGTTTATTCATTTTGTTCTCTAATTGTTTTTTCATCCTCCTTTTAAAAAATAATAATAATTATTGGATTTTCCTTTATTTGTACTATTTTATTTAAATATATATTTTTAATGATTTTTTATTCTTTCTTTGAGATTAAATTTGTAAGAGCATTCATATCAGCCTCATTAAATATTACTCTCTAAAATAATTAAAAGTACATTTTTTTTTTTTAATTTTAATAACTCACACTACTCACAGCAGTCTCGTTATTTTAACTCACATTTTCTCCTATGTTTGTTATCTCGGTGAAACCCATAAAAAAAGAAGAAAAGCTTTTGATTCCTTATTGCAATCATATTAATTCAACAATTCATTTTGAATTCTCTCATGCACTTTCCTACGGTGCATGCATCTTTCTTGATGGGGGCACGTCTGTTTATCTACCGCGTTTGCTTTTTTGACTCGAAAGATGTTTTCTTATTATTGCTTTTTGTAAAATTAAAAAGTGTAAGTGCAACTTCTTTTCACGAGACGAGCCTTCTGTGGAAACTAATTCCTTCTCAAATGCTTATCTGAAGATCGACGAAGACGAAGACTCTCATCGTCTATTCTTTTTGAGAAATGCTAGAGTGTTCATTCCTATTTCTTTTTTTTTTCTTTTTTTTAAAAAAGTAATTATTGGATTTACCTTTATTTGTACTATTTTTATTTAAATATTTGTTTTTAATGATTTATTATTCTTTCGTTAATGCAAGTAAATTGGTGAGCATGCATGGTTGCAAAGCACCAAATATTTCTGCATTCTTTCGTTAATGTAAGTACATCATAACAAAATTATAGACAATAACAAAAATCATAAAAATACAAAAACACCAAAAAGAAATAATTTTTCAAATTTTTGACCTTCCATTCAACCTGAAAAATAATTCGTTTCTTCACTGTTGCTTCTCTGTCCTCCTTATTCAACTTTGAGGAACAATGATGAAGTTTCAGAATGGACAGAAAAAAAAAAAAGAAAAAAAAAAAAGACAAATTTCAAAGTATTCACGTGAGTCTTGACGTGAATAAAGAAAGCTGTTGATGAGAAGACAACGGCTCTTCCTTGTCTTCATCCGATAAAGGCTACATCAAGCTTTGGAGTGGGAATCTTCACTGTTTGGTGATGCTTTTTATGGGCAATTAAAGAAAGCTGTTGATGAGAAGACAACTGCTTTTCTCTGTCTTCATCCGATAAAGGCTGCATCCAGCTTTGGAGCGGGAATTTGTACTATTTGGTGATGCTTTTCATGGGCAATTAATCTTTACTGTTCAGCTGTTTGGATGATGCGTAGTCAGTAAAAACAATTTTTGACCTTATGTTCAACTTGAAAAATAATTCATTTCCTCCCCGTTGTTTCTCCCATCCCGTTTCAACTTGTAGGAAAAAGAAGGAAGTTTTACAATGTACAGAAATTTCAAAGTATTTACATGAGTCTTCACGTCAATAAAGCTGCTCATCAGATGATGTGAAGACTAGTCTTCTTTCTCTTCATTGGCTGCATCCAGCTTGGAGCGGGAATCTTTACTGTTTGGTGTGGCTTTCCTCGGGCAATCATTACTGTTACTCTCAAAAGTGTATTGTTCCATCATAACTCTGTTAAACAGTAAACGTACGTGACTTGCTTAGAAAGCATCATCAGTGGAAACGTGGAATATGGCATGGATTGATTGGACCAATAGCAACGGTTTTTAATTGATTTTTTTTTAAGTGTAAGGTACAATTTTTTTTTTTTTTCTCAAATTTTTTTATCAAAATATATTTCATAATACTTTTTCTTATCTTTCTCTATTCTCTATAGTATTAAAATATTATTTTTGTTTACAAAACATAAATTTTTTATTTACCTTTATTTTTTTCACAAAATTTTAACACAATTCTAAAAATAAATAAATAAATAAATAAAAATATTTATATTAAAATAATATATAAAAAATCACTTTTAGTTTCCTATCCATTGGGAAACATTATAGCAACTATTTAAGGTTGGTTAAATGTAAAGAACATAATGTGAATAAGTTTTTATAATTTTTTTGAAATTTTTCTTAAATATAAGAAAGATAATGGTCTATAAAACATCTGCTATTAATGCTCTTAAAGACTCCGAAATATTGCGTCCATTTTAAAAAAGTTAGTTTGAAACCTTTTACTCAGGTCATGATTCTAAGAACGACGCCTGGCATGCAGGCTTTTTTTTTTTTTTTTTTTTTAATAATTAAAATTAGAAAATATTATTATTTTATTATTTCAGCACAGCATGATGTTTAACATCACCCCCTTTTACTCTCTACAACTTTCTCAAACGCTGTGATGAGGTGGTGTTCAGTAAACAACATCAAGCATCACCGTACTGTTTATCTCATTTTTTTTTTAAATTAACATAAAAATATTTTTCATTTTTATTTTATACCATTCACTTTTTACTACTATTTAAATTTTTTTTTTAAACAAAAAAAATCACACCACCTCATTACCACACTGTTCATCTTATTTTTCAAAAAAATCAACATAAAAATATTCTCATTTTTTATATCATATTTTTTACTTTTTATTACTATTTAAATAAATAAAAAATCACTTAAAAACAAAATTTTTCCACTTTTTAATACTATTTGTTTACTTTTCTATACTAATTATTATAAAAGATGCTGAAGAAAATTGACAAAATTATTATTTTTAATTATGCACGTGTGTTTTAATTTTCTTTTTTAATAAGGACTAGGTTTTCCTTTTTTCCATTAGGATTATATTTTTCTTATTTAATAAGGATTAGATTTTTCATGTCCTATTAAGATTTATTTTCCTTTTCTAATTAGGTTTGCTTTTCATTTTCCTTGCTAATTTATGATATGCCTATCTTATATAAAGGCATTTAGTCTTTGTTATTTTTTTAGAATTTAGTTTATACTATCAAATCAATTTAAGTATTTCAGAGTTATTTTTCTGTTTATTTATTTGAGGTACTTAATGATTTTCTCTTTCCTATTTGCTATTTTTCTTCTTCCTAAATTTCATTTTCTATCTTTAATTCTAAATTTCTGCAACTTTTATATGCCGTTAGAACAACCTTAGTTCTGTCCAGCATCAGATAAGAAGATTACACAAAAGTCCAAAGTCTATTACACTTCAATCCGTTTCAACTGTTACCAGCGTTCACTCCACAAGCTAACTTTCTAAGTGTTAGAGAAAATGAATAGTCTCATTTAATGTGGTTTTATTTAATTGTTATTTAATACACATGTAAGAATGTCTTTATTTTATTTTTTATTTATTTATTTTTTTGACATGTCCACATAAGGGAATGGGGTCGGAGGATTCGAACTAATGATCTCCGCTTCATTAAGCATGATTCATAGCCAATTAAGCTACTCCTTGAGAGACAAAAATATTTTTATTTAAATGAATGGAGAAGTCTCCAATGTATGAAGTGTGAATCAAAGTTTGTTTTTTTTATAAATCAGAGTTTGTTTAAGTTCTATGTCGAGATTGATAAAACTTGTAGAAGTTTGAGTTCAAACATTCAACATTTCAAAGTTTGTAATTAACATCAATCGGATAACAGTCGATGTTTCCACTTGGCCAAAAATTGTTGGCACCCACTTTTCGGTATAACAATGATAATGGGTTGTTAACTCACCATTTATTCATTTTGAGATGAAGACGAAGCTCCTCATCATTTATTCATTTTGAGAAAGAGAAAATTCACGTACTTTTCAAATTATTATTAAATTGATAATGTTATCTTCAAACTATTAAAAATTGTCAATGTTCTCTAATGACAAAAGCCTTAGTAAAATAAAAACAAAATACTAAAACTTCTAGAAAGACCTAAAACTAACCAAAAAAGAAAATCATTTTTATAAGAAAAAAATTAAAAAATTCAGTTTTTTTATAAAAATTGAAAATTTTATTTTATTTTTTTAAAAAAATAACTAACAATTTCTGTTTAAAACAAATAAAAAAATTTTGTTTAAATTTTTATTTTCACTTTTAAAAAAAACCATTTTTTTTTAAAAAAAAAATTTATAAGCGTATTTTGTCTTATTGATAAATATATAGGGGCATTTGCTAGCTTTGAGGGGATATTGACAATGTTTTGGAGGGACATTGTCACAATTAAAAGTTTAAAAATTGTCTTATCAATTTGATGGTAGTTTGAGGAGAGTTTATGGAGTTTACCATTTGGGAAATGCTAGAGTGTTTATTCATTTTGTTCTCTAATTGTTTTTTCATCCTCCTTTTAAAAAAAATAATATGGATTTTCCTTCATTTGTACTATTTTATTTAAATATTTGTTTTTAATGATTTTTATTCTTTCTTTGAGAGTAAATCTGTAAGAGCATTTTTAGCGTTCTCATCAAATATTATTCACCAAAATAATCAAAAGTATATTTTTTCTCTATTTTAATAACTCATATTTTTAGAGCACCTACAGAAACCTCATTATTTTAACTATCAACTTTTATTATTCTATTTAAATATTTTTTTTTCAAATACTTCTTTGTATATATATATTTTACTTTTTCGACGAATTTGGAAGGAGAAAGAAAAATTATATTATTTTTTATTCATTTGGTAAGTAAATAGTACTCACTATCTTTAGTGAATACTATTCACTTACTATTTATTTTATGTTAAAATGGTGAGGCTAAAAAGTGAAAATTTTAGTCACTTTTGTTAAATTACCTCACTAAAATAACCCAAAAATAACTTCGGTAAGGCTGCAAGGAGTGAATTGCAGCTCACCAAAAAAAATTTGTTTAGCCCAAAACGGCGTCGTTTTGGGCTGGGGTGGATTCTATAGTTTTTGAAACCAAAACGGTGTAGTTTCGAGTGAGGGTATATTGGGCATAAAAATAAATTTAATGATGTAAACTAACATAGGGGGGTAAAGTGAGAGAAATTGAAAGTTCATGGGGGTAAAGTGAGAGAGTTTGAAGTTCGAGGAGGGTATGTTAAAAACGGTGGTAGTTCAGTGGATAAAGTGAAGTTTCCCTAAAAAATTAAAAATTTTGGTTTTTTTTTTTATAAAAATTGAAAAATTTTCTTTTTTGTTTAACTAAAAATTTCCGTTTAAAAAAAAATTAAAAATTTACATTTTTAAAAAAAAAAAAAAAAAATCATTTTTCTAAATAAAATTTTCCATTTGAAAAAAATTAAATATTTTCGTTTATTTTTCTTTCATTTTAAAAAAAAACTTTTTTTTTTTTTTGAATTTATATGTGTATTTTGTCTTATTGAGAAATATATAGAGATATTTGCTAGTTTTAGAGAGACATTGTCACAATTGAAAGTTTGGAGATAGCATTGTCAATTAGATGGTAGTTTGAGGAGGGTTTATAGACTTTAACCTTTGAGAAATGCTAGAGTGTTTATTCATGCTTTTCTCTAATTGTTTTTTCATCCTCCTTTTTTTTAGAAAAAGAAAATACTGGATTTTCCTTCATTGTACTATTTTATTTAAATATTTATTTTTAATGATTTTTTATTCTTTCATTGAGAGTAAATTTGTTATAGCATTCTTAGCAGCCTCACTAAATATTACTCACCAAAATAATTAAAAGTATATTTTTTTCTATTTTAACAACTCACATTTTTAGAACACGCACAACAGCCTCACTATTTTAATTATCAACTTTTACTATTTTATTTTATTTAATTTTTTTGTTCAAATACTTCATATATATATATATATATATATATATATATATTACTCTTTTAAAAAATATATAAAAAAAAAAAAAAGAGAGAAAAATTATATTATTTTTATTCATTTGATTTGATGAGTGAATAAAATGACAAGGCTGAAAATAAAGATTTTAGTCACTTTTATTAAATTGTCTTACTAAAATGAAAGTTTTTGTATTGAATTGGAAAAAGTTACTTAAATCATTACAAAGGTGCGGCCATCATTACATACACAGTAGGCTATATCTTAAGCTATTATTTACAACACTAGCTAGAGACAATAATGTATGGATTCATATTATATAAAATATAATATTGGAGGAATATTATGGGGCTGTTGTGGGCAAGCTGCAGCGTGAGGTGGAGAGCATGATGATCAATAAAATGTGGGAATATGATATTCAAAGAATCTTGACTAAGTGGAGTAGGAAGGATAAGCACATGCTGTGGGGGCCGTGGGGCAAACTGCTTTGTTGACCGGAGTCATGCTGTGAGGCAGACTGTTGTGCGCATGCTGTGGCTGCTTGTGCTTTGTCTGTTGAGTGAAGAACTTTTTGGTCAGAAACTACAAGCTGATGAGTCAGCTTAACATAAAATAACTAAAAAATAATTTTGATGAGACTGGAAGAAATGCATTGCAGCTCACCAAATATTTCTGCATTATACTGAGGTTGGATGTTGTTATTTTGGTTTCATTTCCACTCCTTTCTACTATATTTAAGTACTCATTGACAAATTATAAACAACAACAAAAATCATAAAAACACCCATAAAAAAAAAAAAAAAAAAGAAAAAGAAAAAAGAAAAAAAATCATTTTCAAATTTTTGACCTTCTATTCAACCCGAAAAATAATTCATTTCTTCACTGTTGCTTCTCCCATCATCCTTATTCAACTTCGAGAAAGTAAACAGAATGGGCAAAAATTTCAAATTATTGACATGACTCATGAGCCTTCACGTGAATAAAGAAAGTTGTTGATTGAGAAGACAACTACTCTTCCTTGTCTTCATTCTTTGGCTGCATCCAACTTTGGAGCGGGAATCTTTACTGTTTGGCGATGCCTTCCTTGGGCAATCTTCACTGTTGACTCTCAAAAGTATGTTGTTGCATCACAACTCTGTTAAACAGGAAACCCGACTTGCTTAGCATCATCAGCTACTAAAAGCAACAAGGTTAGCAGTGGAACTGTGGAATCAATGCAAGCATTAATTTAAGGGCTTCGTTTCGCATCCGCTTTAAATTGTAATAAAAATTGATTAATATGAAGAAATAAAATAATAAAAACTTTTGATATGAAAAAGTACTGAAATATTTTTGTTTTATAGTAATTTATTTTTATTTGAATAATAATAAAAAATAATTAATATAATATAAAAAGTAAAATTATTGAGAGTTGAATTTTTCTTTTATAAATAGTATAATGTTTTTGCCAAACGGAGCCAAGAAAACAATCGGCAATCACTTTTTACATCCCAACTCCCAGAGCCTGTTTGCCAAAGAACCGGAAAGGACCCAAAGAAAAAAAAAAAAAATTCAACCCTACTCATTATTTTAAAATCAACTTTAACATTTTTATTTTTTATATTACATCAATCACTTTTTATTACTATTCAAATAAAAAAATAACTTCAAAACAATTTTTTTTTCAATTTTTTCATACAAAACATTTTTATCTTTTTTCTCACATCAATAAAATATTATGTTATAATTCAAGTCTACTACCTTTTTCAAGTCCTTTGCCAAATACACTCGTAGAGTTTCTAAGGCTGTGTTTGGCAAAGGACTTAAAAAAATAAGTAGATCAAAATTGTAACAGATTTGATTGATGTAGAAAAAAAAAAGTGAGAATATTTTGTATAAAAAAATAAAAATTTTAAAATAAAGATCACTGTAATTAGTACCCGTCCTCCTCACCTTCAAAGACATTCGTACTATGGGCAGCACCATTTTGTTCCCCACACTTTTAATTAGAGGTAAGTTTAGAATAATCAGAAAAAAGCTTGTATATTTGTATTAATTGTTTTCTCCTGTTTTGTTATCTCGGCGAAACCAAAAAAAGAAGAAGAAAAGCGTTTGATTCCTTATTGCAATCATATTAATTCAACAATTCATATTGAATTCTCTCATGCATCTTTCTTGACGGGGCCACGTCTGTTTATATACCGCGTTTGCTTTTTTGACTCGGAAGATGTTTTCTCATTATTGCTTTTTGTAAAATTAACAAGTGAAAGTGAAACTTCTTTTCACGAGACGAGCCTTCTGTGGAAATTAATTCATTCTCACATGGTTATCTGAAGATTGACGAAGACGAAGACTCTCATCGTCTATTCTTTTTGAGAAATGCTAGAGTGTTTATTCATTTTTTTTTTCTTCTTTTTTTTAAAAAAGTAATTATTGAATTTACCTTTATTTGTACCATTTTTATTTAAATATTTGTTTTTAATGATTTATTATTCTTTCGTTAATGTAAGTAAATTGGTGAGATGCGTGGTTGCAACTCACCAAATATTTCTGCATTCTACTGAGTTGGATGTTATTATGGTTTCATTTCCACTCATTTCTATTATATATGAGTACTTACATCATAACAAAATTATAGACAATAACAAAAATCATAAAAATACAAAAACACCAAAAAGAAATAATTTTTCAAATTTTTGACCTTCTATTCAACCTGAAGAAAGCTCAGCGAAACACGATACATGTAACTGCTCTCCGTCTCTCTCATTCATGCACTTTCCCACCATCTTTCTTCTTGACGCGGGCCACGTCTGTCTATACCGCGTTTACTTATCTTTTACTCAAAGAAACTTTTTTTATTGTCATAATTATAACTTTTGTAATATTAGAGCATTCATTTCAAGCTTTCTATTTTTTAATACTTTTTTAAAATTTTAACAAAATTTACAAAAAGCTTTATATTTACCATCAAACTCTCTATCAAATGGTAAATATAACATTAGCTTTAATTCTTCCTCAAATCTAAAGACTCAAAAAGCAATAACTATTTACTTTTTAATATTATTTTAGTTATTGGGATGACATTTTGATAAATCTCTCGCATAAAATCAAAGCGAGTGAGTTTAATAACAATTACTTTTATTAATAAAAAATAATATTTAACTAAAAGTAAAAAAATATTTAAAGAACTTAATATTTGGTAATTTTAAAAAGAAACTAATTATAGTTAAAAAAATATATATATTTTTAAAGTTAAATTTAACTAAATTTTTAAGTTTATCAATTTGTAGGAGCCACGAGTCACGTCATGTAGTCATTTTCAGTTTTGGTAGCTTGCGACATGTAGGAATAAGGAGGAAGTTTCGGAATGGACAGAAATGTCAAAGCATTTACATCTCTTCACGTGAATGAAGCTGTTGATGAGAAGACCAGACTGCATCCCATGCTTTGGATGCCTTTTAGTGGAGGCCACCTCATCTGTAGTGCTAATTATCTTCAGACTTCTTCCCCTTGTGGTTGGGTCAAGTCAACATATCCGATAAAAACTACATATATCCAGCTGTGCGCTATTTGATGATGCTTTCCTCGGGCAATCTGACCGTTGGATATTGATGCATAGAAACAAAAATGGTGCACAATAACCTCGCCTCTTGTGCTAACTATTTGCATAGACAACACAATTATTTGCAACCACTGATTCGAGTTTTCTTAGATTCAAGGAGAAGAAGTTAACTTGTTATGGTTATGCAACCTTGGAGCTTCAATATTTACACCTATTCGGCATCAACTTCAAATATGGTGAAGACCAAAAAGTCTTGATTTCACATTTGTCATTAATTCGTTCAGGCTCATTTATGGGGATGCAAATATTGGTTTGAAATTAAAAACACTTTTCAAATGTTCAACAACCAACTAATTCGTGATTAATTCGTTCTACATGCATGGCAACAAGGACATGTCACATAAATATAATGCGCGCGAGACCAAAAAGTCTTCATTTTACATTTGGGATTATCAGTTTCTTTTTTAATTTCTAGTTTTTATTTATTTATATAACTTTAAGAATTTGTTTAATTTTGTGAAGAATATTTTTGATATTAGGAAATATTAACATTTTTTTTAGTAGTTTATTAGAGACATTAACACAATTAGGGTGATCCTAGAAAGAGATGCTTTCCAAGTGGTGCAGACCCTCTACAAAGATGAAAGGAGTTGGCATCGGTATAGACATCTCACTACAAAAAGTTGAGATTTATTGACTAACCATTAGTGATGTGTCATTAGCAACTTGTGTAGCAGATCAAAAAAAGGAATGTCACTATTGAGACCTTAATAACGTGTGAATTTTTGACACATCACCAAAAGATGACATG
This sequence comes from Corylus heterophylla, assembly GCA_016403345.1. NCBI lineage: Eukaryota > Viridiplantae > Streptophyta > Magnoliopsida > Fagales > Betulaceae > Corylus > Corylus heterophylla. The sequence goes on along the minus strand of CM028148.1, from coordinate 1,470,885 downwards.
TCAGATTTGACACGTTATTAAAGTTTTAGTAACGCGTCAAGTTTAACACGTTACTAAAGTTTACAAAATTATTAAAAACAATTGTTTTTTTTTTTCAAATAATATCATGGAATCTAATTTTCAAAAACCCAAACCCAGTAGCAAATCAAAATTTAATTGAAAATTTTCAATTAAATGTAAAAAAATAATAATAATAATAAATAAAATTTGTTTACATGGAAGCAAAATTTTTCAAAAATTTCAATAAATCAATCAAAAATTTTGAATTGGAATCTAGTTTTGAACACATGCATAATTAAAATATCAATTTTTTAAAAATTTCTCCTGCATCACTTAGGATTTATACAGGATAATTGAATATTGGAAAAAATATCCTTTGTTGACGCATATATTGAAGAAGTGCATGAGGAGGCTGCAGAACAAGCTTCGAAAGATGGGGTTTTTCCTATTGTCATTTGGTCTTTCCTTTTTCAATGTTGTACTTTTTGTATTGAGTATGTGTGAAACAAACGGTGAATTTCGTTTGAGGAGTGCTGAATGCTCTGATCAAATTTTAGACGGTTAAGGTTTCAATGTAAAAGATGTTATGGAGACATGAGCCCTTGATGGATAGAAGAGAAAATTATAAAATGCCAATTAGAAGTAGGTCAAGTAGTTATGCTCTTTTAAGAAAAATATAAAAACAAATCATTCATGTCCACATTAATAGTTGATATATATACTAATGTGTTTGGTACAAAAGATACTTAATGCTTAACGGCTCTTGGTCTTGATCTCGATTATGGAGTGGTTAGGAAATAAACCAAAGAGAAAGTATTTCTATTAATTTAAGATTTATTTTTTTTTTATGTGGATTTCAATGTTGAAAAGAGTCAGAAGGCTGGCTTTTTTTCTTTCCATTAATATTTGTCTTTAGCCCAATCAAACATTTTGTTCTATATAAAAATTTTTTAAATTAAATCATACTTAAAAAGCACCTGCGCATAGCACAGGTTATATGCTAGTAAGAATTAAGATGAAGTTTTTGTAACATTAGTTGTTAAAATAACTGCTTAACTTAGTAGGTTGAAAAAGATAAAAAGAAAAAAAAAGATAATAATAACCCAAGAAACATTCATTAAAGCTTACTAATACAACACACCAAATTCCCCTTTCCCCATGTACTTGACTTTGACAAAAGAAAAAGTATCATTCTTACTGGAACAGCTCACACGACTTCATATTCTTCTTTGCTTCTCACACATAATAGTAGCACCATGGTCTCCTTTTATAGGCAATCAAATGTGAGTTCTCCTTTTAGTGGGTACGATACGAGAAGATTAATGTAGAGAGAAGCCGTGGGGAAGGTTTGGTTTGTGGAGAAGGGGGCTAAGATTGTGTAGAAAGAAAGAAAGCAACAATTAATATATAATTAATTAGAGGAAAAGGATGGATGGCGGGTGAGTAAGAAAGAGAAGGTTTGCGGTGGCACTTATATATAACTGTGTTGGGGAATTAGCATCATGCCACGGACACATGCATGCTGTGCGTGACAAACACTTTCACTCTATATCGGAAGAAAATTTTGAGTCTGAAAATACTTATCCAAGGAAGTAAATAAACTGGCAAAAGCAACACTGGACCAAGAACGCCTAGAATAAGAGTACTTAATAACGGAGTTGAAAAGCAAAAGCCATAAGAGAGGATTAGAAGGAGGAAGAAGAGCACGATTCCATGAAAATCAGGAGGGAGGAGGAAGAAAAGTGTAAAGTTTGATAGGTAAAAGCTTAGAGCGTTACACCAAAGGAACACGTCTCCAGCTAGGTTTCTGATTGGTTTAACTTTACTACTGCTAGTGTTGAAGCGGGCAGTGCAGTTGAAGTACTGATTGGCACCGGTAGCGTTGATCGGATTCTGGGCTGTGAAGTTGAATTGCTGATTGGCCCCGGTAGCGTTGACTGGGGCTGTGCAGTTGAACTCATTGTATTGCTTATCTGCAGGGCTTAGTGCTACTTGGTAGGTGACCGTTATTAGCAATGCAGCAACAACCAACAGGGCATTCCGCTTCTCCTCTGTTATAACTTTTTGCTGACGACATATTTTTACGCCACACTTCTCAAGAGTTTGGATCAAATTTACACGACGTTGTCGATGCAGTACTATGAGAGGAAATAATAAGGAATATGCAAGTCTATATAAACATATTAAGCAATATCCAAGTGTAGTTAAACATCTGGCAGGACGTTTTCGTCGCATGAGCATATCACTGATCCGTTGGTTGTCCACCTTCGCCAAGATGTCAAAGACCGTATCACCCTCTAAATTCTTGGCATCTAAATCAACAAATCCTGTATCCAGCAACAACGACACTACCTGCAAGACGTAGACAAGTAGAGATACATAATTACTCATCCAAACACTCGCCCCAAGAACAAAAATAAAAACAACTATCACACGACCGAAAGCTTAACTAAAAATTTTGAAGACAATTTTTGGAGATTGACTCCTTTGCACAACATATACCAACTCTATAAAACTTGAGTGGAAATTAGGACTTGCCTCTGGTTGATTTTTGGAAACTGCAACGTGCAACAGAGAGTTGTGTTTTTCATCCTCCCAATGTAGCAGTTTGCTCTCCCACGATGAGGCATCTTTAGAGCAAACTTGCCGAATCCATCCTAGCAGGAGACGAAAAGCTTCGAAGTTGTCATATTTCAAGGCTACATGCAGGACATTCTCGCTTCGAATTGTCACATCTTCATAAGACTTCGGGCAGCCTTTAGAAAATTTGGTTAAAAGTTCGATGTTTCCCATTTGAGCTACGTAATGAAAAGGAGTCACACCCTCCTGTCCAGGGACACGAACAATGTCGCTATCAACATCAAGTAGCCGCTCCACCAATTGGGTTTGGTTATTTTGCAGAGCAAGGTGCATGGGGAGAAGCCATCTTGATTAAGCTTTCTAGCAAATGAAGGCTTTAACCTCATTATCTCCATAGCAAACCAGGTGTGCCCTATAGATGCAGCTATGTGTAAAGGAGTCTCAACAAATAGAATGCCTTCGATTCTGTCCAAAACATTTGCATCTTCTTTTATCAATGCATACAATGCATCAATGCTTCCTTGCTGAGCAGCATCCCTCAAACGCTCATCCATTCTCAAGATAAGATAGTTATAGTGATAGTGATAGTGAGTCAGTGACAGTTAAATTAAGGAGATGGCTTTAAAGCTTTATAATACAGAAATGACCAGATTGGGCGTCCACCTCGATAAATATTTCTAGGGTTTGGATCACATCTGCACACGTCACTCAAGCAACGAGTTTTACGTTATTTCCCAACAATGAAGCGTAAAGGGCATCCCGTGCGCTTTATTTATTTATTTTTTACATCTTAATTGGAATCTTATGGGTTTGTCCACATTAATTAGCTTTTGCTTGGTTTTTTTTAGTGTCTTTGTCGGCAAAAACTAATCTGCTATATAATTTATTATTATATAATCTCTAAATTAAGTCTGACTGAGATGATTAATGAAAACGATAGAAATCCTTTTTTCTTTCCCAGTGAAGAGACTTCGGATCCACTAACAACTTAAGTTTTTTTTTTTTGGTAAGGCAATGCTATTTATAGTAACGTTTCTCACTATAATGCATTTTCAATTTTATTTTATCTTCTAATTTAAGACGGTTCTTAATTGACAAATGAACGCAGTGGTGACATCCTAAAAAAAAAATGTCAAATTTAAAACAAGAAAACGAGCTTTTCAAACCAAACTGTTTAGAATCTAGGTTTTTATTTGTTTTTAATTTCACGAGTTATTTCCTTTGTCAATGAGGGAATGACAAAGGAAAAATTAAGGGAGTGATAAATGAAAAGAGAAATACTAGGTGCTTTTCTTGTGTCCTCTCCGGGTGAATGAAAAGAGCACGCAGCGTGCTCAGCACGCCAGTACAATTTTTTTTTTTTTTTTTTGCATTAAAATATTAAATTTTTTTTTCTTCACGGTGTGCTAAGCACGCCGCGTACTCTCAATCAAGACTCATCCTCTCCTCATCCTACGTAGAAATTATTTTTATAATATCTTGTGTATTTTTATAACAATCACTCTTATTGTCTTATATGCTGATGTGTCATCTCTCATCAATAAAACGTGACAAAATTTGGTCTGTGTTAAGACATTATATATATTTTTAAAGAAAAAACTCCCCCAAATCCATTAGATCAGAAAAGTTGATAGGTTAATCAATACAGAGAATCCAGACGACGTACAAAAAAGAAGAGAAAAAAAAAACGAAGATGAAAAGAACAGGGGAACCTCTCCACAGTCACCAAATCTAGGGCTGTTAAGTGAGCGAAGCGTCTCGCGAGCAAGTCGGGCTCGGCTCGTGCTCGACTCGAATATTAAATGAAGCGCTTCGTGAACACAAATCCTGGCTCGAATATTAAACGAAGCAAGCTCGGCTCGACTCGGCTAAGCTTGTGAGCTCGGCTCATATAAGGCTCGCCTCGCTTATTAGACTCGGCTCGTATATTTTTTTTATCAAGTAACAAATAACAATATAATCAACATTACTCATTTACTCAATAATAACAAATATATTATATACCTTTTTTTTTAATTTATTTATGCATATGTGTGTATATATATTATATATATAATATATGTATATATTAATATAAAAACATATATATATATGTGTGTATATATATTATATATATAATATATGTATATATTAATATAAAAACATATATATATATATATATATATATATATATATATATATATATATATATATATATATATCATTAATAACTATTTTTTAAAATTTTAGTTGATTATGTTAGTTGATTATGTATGGAATTGTGAGGTGGAGATTAATATGTTATATTTGTTTAATGTTTTTTAACATTTTAGTTGATTCTATATGGATGATTGTAATGTTGGGATTAATTTGTTATGTTTGTTTAATGTTCTTTAGCATTTTAGTTGATTTTGTTAGTTTTAATTGTAAGGTTGACATTAATTTGTTATGTTTGTTAATGTTCTTTAGTATTTTAAGGTGCAAAATATTCTGTATGGATGATTTTTGTAATCTAATGCACTTAAATTACAAAAAAAAAAAAAAAACAGTCGAGCTCGAGCTTGAGCCTGGGCTCGAGCTCAAGCAAAATAGACGAGCTCGAGCTCGAGCTCGAACAAGGTTCCAACCCTGTCGAGCCGAGCTCGAGCAGCAAATTCGGGCTCGATTCGAGCTCGAGCCTGGCCCAAAAATAAATGAGCCGAGCCTGGACAGCCCAAGCTCAGCTCGTTTACACCCCTAACCACATCTACAAAAATGAAAAAGAAAAGGGGAACCTAAGGGAGACTTGAGAGGAGAGGTAGGAAGTATTCCTATAATTAATAAGCATTTGCATCCCTCCTATCAAATCAAATAGACAAACGGTTAAAGGAAACCTATTCCAGAAACAACCCAAGAAAACCTATCTAAACATTAGCAAGACTCTTCCTTTCCCTCATTCGGTTAAATAGAAAAAAAGGCACAAAATTTCAAACTTCACCCATTTGGTTAACGGAATACCCAAAAACCTTGAAAATTTAACAAGATAAGTTAAAGAAAAACAGAAAATGAGAGCAGAGAGTGATATTCACAACAAAAATTGAGCGAGAGCAGGGGAGAGAAGAAATACCCAAGGTTGGAAAAATTAAACACCAAGCTGATTACTGGCTGGACACCGAGAAACACAAGGACCAGAGTTGGGCCAAGGTTTGCCACCCCAGCACACCGACAGTGGCCAAGCCACTGTGCTTCAATCCGCACCACGATTTTCTGGAGAGGGAGGGAGGGAGGAAAAGAGGGGGGCAGAGTATTTTTGTTTTGTAAGACTCAAACAAAGCCAGAGGCCTTTAAATTTTGAATTTCTAATTTATTTATAGTGGCATATTTTAGGCTCTTTGTTGTAACGGACGGCTTAGATTTGCAAAAGTGTCGGTTGGCAATTTTACACTTTTTTATTATAACTTTTGTAATATTAACGAGTGAATACTTTTGTCAATTTGTAGGACCCACGTAGTCATTTTCAGTTTTGGTAGCTTGTGAACTTCTCATGTAGGCTGTGTTTGGCAAAGGCTGGATCATACCGGACTCAAAAATCAAAAAAATTATTCTCAAAATTAATTTCAATATTTTTACTTTTTATTTCACATTAATCACTTTTTATAACTATTCAAATAAAAAAATCATTACAAAACAAATTTTTTCACTTTTTTATATAAAATATATATATTTTTTTATTTCATATCAATCACATCTACTACAATATCATTTCATTTTATTTTTCCATTCTATCGCCAAACACACCCGTAGGAATAAGGAGGAAGTTTGGAGTGAACAGAAATGTCCAAGTATTCACATCTCTTCATGTGAATGGAGCTGTTGATGAGAAGATGCCTTTTAGTGGAGGCCACCTCATCTGCAGCGCTAATTATCTTTAGACTTCTTCCCATTGTGGTTGGGTCAAGTCAACATATCCGATAAAGACTACATATATCCAGCTGTGTGCTGTTTGATGATGCTTTCCTCGGGCAATCTGACCGTTGGATGATGCATAGAAACAAAAATGGTGCACAATAACCTCGCTTCTTGTGCTAACTATTTGCATAGACAACACAATTATTTGCAAATTGCAACCACTGATTCGAGTTTTCCTTAGATTCAAGTAGATAGCTCAAGTAGTCAAGTGGTAAAGATTTTGATTTCCTTAACAAGTTGAAAGATTGTGTAATAAGAGTAAATAGGACTGGCTGTCACCATCTATTGATTGGTTCAATAATTGGACTTTTTTTATACTTATGCAACCTTTGAGCTTCAATATTTACACCTATTGGGTATCAACTTCAAATATGGTGATTTGTAGCAGAAGTAAGAATTAGGAGGGTGTTTAAGAATAAACAGAATTTTTTTAAAAAATTTGGAAGGGAGAAGTTTTCTTTAACCTAATCTATAGTATTATCACTTATTTTTTAAATATGTGAGAAGTTTATAATGTTTTATAAGACTACATTTCTCCCATATTAATTAAAAAAGTCATAGAAAAAACACATAATAAATTTATAGACCGATTTAAACAAAATTCTTCTCACTTAATTTAGAGAAAAGTAGAATTTAGAGAAAAGTAGGCCGAGCTCCTAAATACGTGTCTAGAGGATTGAGGTTGTCTTCACGTGGATAAAGGTGTTGATGAGTAGATTAGTGGGTGTGTTTGCCAAATGACTAAAAAAAAGTCCGTACTATTTTTCTTAAAATTAATTACAATATTCTTCATTTTTATATCATATCAATCATTTTTTATTATTATTCAAATAAAAAATCACTACATAACAATTTTTTTTTTAAAAAAAAACTTTTTCATATGAAACATTTTTATTTTTATTTTTTCTTATATTAATTAAATCTGCTAAAATTTCAGTTGTGTTTTTAGGGGTGATCATGCGGTTGCAGTTAGCGGTTACTACCTAAAACCACTAAACGCAACCGCTTAAGCGATTAGTACATTTTACTAACCGCTTCCGCTAACCGTAAAGCGATTAACCGCCTAAGCGGTTAACCGCCCGTTTAGTGGTTAACCACATCCGGCTAATCGCTTTTTTTACTGACTGCTTTTGGGCTTTGTTTTTGGGCCAAATTTGAGAATTAAGCTTTTTTTTGGGCTCACTTAATTTTTTTTTCCAATTATTATTATTATTTTTGCCTTTTGGTCCAATTTTCCGTTTTGGGCTTACTTTGCCCCTTTTGGCCTTTTCTAAGCCTTTTTGGCATTAAAATATACACTATTTTACAAGCATATAAGTTGCGATATACCACATTGGGCTTGCTCCAAAATGAGCCCATATTAAAAAAAAAAATGTAACGGGTACCTAAAAAAACCCAAATGCTATCAACTTGAAAAAGAAAAAAGAAAAAAAAAAGAACATAATTATATGAAAATCATCAGGATGATCAAATTCCTAACCCAAAGTAAAACTCTAATTTATCAGGATGACATGAATATATAAAAGTGCAAAACTACGTCGTTTTGCAATTCTATATTATATAAAATTATATATAATAAAGATATAATATTATATATATATATTAAAAAAGCGGTTAACAGTTAGCGGTTTTAAAAAACTCACTAACTAAGCGGTTAGCGGTTTTTATAAACCGCTTTTAAAAGCGGTTAGCAGTTAGTACCGTTAGCGATTAATGTTTACAAAGCAGTTAATAAAAACCTCACGAACACACCCGTGGTTTTAAAAAACTCACTAACTAAGCGGTTAGCGGTTTTTATAAACCGCTTTTAAAAGCGGTTAGCAGTTAGTACCGTTAGCGATTAACGTTTACAAAGCAGTTAATAAAAACCTCACGAACACACCCGTGTTTTAATCTACTTCATTTTTCAAGTTCTTTGCAAACACACCCATATTCTTTCTCTTCATCCAATGCTTTGGTCTTTATCTTCTATTATTATTATTATTGTTTTTGTTTTCTTCTGATGCCTTAGTGGAGACCATGTCATATGTAATTATGTAGCGCTAATTATCTTCAAATCTGCCTCTTCCGTTGTCTTCATGTGATGCTTTGGGCTTTATCTTCTGCTTTTTCTAAAGCTACCTAGTACTTTTTCAAAAGTAGCCTTTTTTTTCTTCTTCTTCTTCTAATACGTTAGTAGAGACCACGTCATATGTAATTATGTAGCGCTAATTATCTTCAACCTTGTCCCTCGTGGTAGGGTCAATATATCAGATTCCTCGGGCAATGTCTCAGTCCATCGTATGGTTCTCAGCTCTTTGGATGATGAATTGAGTTCCTAGAAACTGTTGTGGAAGCTTTTAGATTAAATGCTAGGCCAAAGCTTTTTTTTTTTGGAATCTCTGACTTAGTTTATCAATAGAAGAAAAAAAATAATAATAAAAAAAATTTCATACCATTTCTCTCAAATTCTTCGAATTCAGATGGACTCGCACACCATGAACATGAAGGCAGGCGACATACTCATTTGCTCTCTTCTCAACATATCCCAAGAACACGTGCCACGACTACTTATCTAAAAGTAGTAACTGCAGTAGTATACACCCCGCAAACAAGCTATCACGAAGATAAAGACACCTTTAATTCCAAAATCTAAACTCTTTGCCACAAAAAATCGATTCCTCTAGCTTATATAACACGCGTCAGATATGCTGAGCGCCAAATAAACCAACTCACATATTCTGCCCCTTTGGCCTCCAGCAAAAAATTGCTATTGCATCAATCCATGGTCCAATTAACTTAATATACGATGCATAAGATGATCAACATTAGTGTGTATTTATTATTTATTCATGTGTATTTTAATTTTTTTTTTCAATAAAGATTGAATTTTTCCTTTAATAAGTTATTTTTCTATATGCTTATTTGAGCCAACCAGAGTTAGTTACTGAATCAAATGAAATATTTCTATAACATATTATAGCTTAAATCCAAACTCAATGTAGTTCTCCATAATAAATAAGTTAAAAAAAAAAAAAAAAATCCAACAGGGCAAAAAAAAAAGAAAAGGTTCATAGCAAAAAGGAAGTCCTGCAATTTGAGAACCCAAAAGAAACAAGAATTCTGAAAACAAATTCCTGCCGTAAAATTCACACTAACTAAAACAATTTCCACGATTGTCTACAACAAAATAGAAAATATATATATATATATATATATATAATTGCAGGGAATGATCTAGGAAGTCCGATGGCCTCGCTAAGGCATAAATTATTATTTTTTAATTGAAATGAAAAATATATTAAAATAGTTAAGTAATGGTGAAAACATAAATGAAAAATACATTAAAGAACAGTGAGAAAACAGAAAGAACAGTGAGAGAGCAGAAACACAGCATAGCGCAAGAAGTGCCAAGAGGCAAGAAGCGCTGGCTGCAGATACTGCCTAAATCCAGCTCTTGTGGGTAGCGAATAGACTACAAAGGTGATTGGTTAATACAATTTTTGGGAGAAGTAAAGCAACCATAAAAATTGAAGAAAAAAAATTGAAGTTAGGGTTTTGAAAACTTACAATCTACTGCTGCGGCTGCCGCCTGCCGGTGCCGGAGATCAAAACTTCAAGTTCAAGTGAAGTTCTTTCAACTTCTTTGAGACTACGGATGATACTGAAAGATCAAGGTTTGCAGTAGCGATTTCCAAGTTTTTATTTTCTTCTTTATTTATTTATTTTTTAAATTTATTATTATTATTTTTTTCATTCATTCTACTGCAAAGTCTGCAATATCGGGATTTTCCTTCTGCAATCGACAACTCTTGTGTGTGTTCGAATGGGTTTATGGGTATAAGCCTAAAAAAAAATTCTAGGGCCCAAAAATTGATTGGACAGGGCAAAAATTATATTGGATTGGGCCAAAAAAATATATTGGGACAGGGCCACTGGGCCTAAATTAGTTTTTTTTTTTTTTTTTTTAAACTTGCTAAAATTTTTTTCTTGCAAAATTGGGGGAGGGCCCTGGCCTACACCGGCCCTCCCCTTCCTCCGTCCCTATATATTTGATTTTGTAAATATAAAATTTTTCCATGGTTTCGCATTCTCGTACAACTTTATTGAAGCAACTCCAATAGGATGCTCATTATTGTGAGCCCACTAGCGATGCCAATCCAGTAACATATCCAATCAGATGCAAACAGGTTCTGGCTAAGCTTTTAATTGAACTTGGATTTTCTGCTAGGGAAATTATTTCAATTTGTCATCCATAAAGGCTAGTAGTTCATTTCTCTAGCAAAATTAATTAATTCATACTTGTTGTTTACCGAAAAACCAAACACATAATACAAAAACATGTATCAGTTAAGGTTTTATGCAGTCTGCAATGCCGGTTCACCAGTCCAATCAATGGCTGTCCTCTCCGAAAATGCTCTCCCCAAAATCTCAAGTGTTGGAGCTCTGAAGTGGAACGAAAAGAATTCACTTGCATGGTTTCTATAAACAATCATGGGTATTCATCGTAGACAGGATTCACACCATGGAGATGTGGCGGCAAAGTCATTTGCCAAACTGCACTAGCATATGGACTCCGCGAACCAGTCATCCAACAATCAGGAACAGGGAGGGAGAAGAAATGTAGGCATAGACTCCTACAAGAAGATAAAGATACCTTTTAACTCCAAAATCTAGATTATGCTAATATAACAACCAAACACCAAGGTTGTAAAACTCACCTTGCTCTACCTAAGATCTACGAGAGCCAATGGCTGCCATGCTTCCTAGATGCTTGTAAAGAAATGGATCTCCCAGTTCCATGTCATTTGCTCCATTGGCATGACCTCCACCAGCTCTAATCGATGTGATAGATATTTCCCCTGCCGCTTTGCAACCTTGAAAACTCAAAAGGAGGCATATTAAAGAGCCAATACCAAAATTGCCAGCCAAAGAGAAACATAATAGCATATTTAGTTATGCAAATACCATGGCCACTCAAAATCCAGATCACTATTTCAATCATGATAGGAAATCTCATATTAGGATTGCCATCTGGCCGAACAAGCATCTTGGGAAATCAACACTGCAATCAACAAATACTAAGCATCAAACTATTTTTCCCAACACAATTTTAATGGTGGTAGCCCCTGGAGGTTTGGAGTAAAAAGACTTAATTATCAGGGATATCTCTGACTTCAATAGTTTGCTAGGAAGATTGCTAATATCTTCACAAAAAAAAAAAAAAAAAGTTGGTCGTAGATATGTAGCTTACCTGAGCCAAAGCTAGAAGGGTTGGTTTTCTAGTACTTCCAAGAAACCCACCGCAATCAGCAGTGGCAAACACATCCTGCACGGAAGGAAAGCGTAACCACTCATCAACACCAATACTGTAAACACGAATAGGATTTGTTAACTCGTTGTTCAAAGCATGCCTACCAATTTGAATATCAATAACAGAATTTATTATGAAATTGTGATATAACAAAACATGATGGCATCCAATGGAAGACCTAATCAGAAAATGAACAAGAAAAATGTGATGGATAGGAGGCAAGAACAATTATTTTCAAGTCTAAAATTGACAATTTACCTGAATACTAATTAGGGCTATTAAGTGAGCGAAGCGTCTCGCGAGCAAGCTTGGGCTCGGCTCGCATATTAAATGAAACACTTCGTGAACACAAATCCTAGCTCGAATATTAAATGAAGCAAGCTTGGCTCGACTCGGCTAACTCGTGAGCAGCTCGTGAGCTCGGCTCGTATAAGGCTCGCCTCGCTTATTAAGCTCGGCTCGTATATTTTTTATTAAGTAACAAATAACAATATATAACCAACATTACTCATTTACTCAATAATAACAAATATATTATATACCTTTGTTTTTTTTTTGTTATTTATGTATATGTGTGTTTATATATTATATATATAATATATGCATATATTAATATAAAAACATATAAGAAAATATATATATATATATATATATATATATATATATATATATATGATATTATCATTAATCATTTTATCATATGATATAATCATATAGTACAACCGCACAAGTTATTGTGTCACTTAATACAAATATTATAATTAGATAGTTTATACTTTGGAAATTAGAATCGTATATATCACATAATCATTAATCATTATATAATCATATGGTATATCTGAATAAGTTATTGTGTTATTTAATCAATACATTATAATTATATACTTTATTCTTATAAAACATATATGATGTATCACATGATCTTAGATCTAAGATAATATTAATATTAATTGTAAGATAATATGATCATAAAATTTAAGTATGAATATACGACCATTAGATCATATGAATTTATTACTTAGAGTTTGAGTATTACTATTAGATTAAATGATTAATAATTAAGTAACTAATATGTTTCTTATAATTTATACATTATAATCATAATTTACGGTAAGTAAAAACTTAACAATTTGAATTTAAATCATATGATCATATTCATATAAATAATGATAATGATCTAAAAAATAATTATTACGTTTATTGTTGTTCTTCATAATATCAAGTAACTACAATTATATATTCTATACAATTGTTTTTGAAGGGAAACAAAAAAGACACAAAAATACTTCTAGAATTATTCTTAGTTTATATGAGATGAATGACAAATTTTTCTAAGCTCTAATTTGTCAAACAACAAGAGGAGGAACAAAAAAAAAAAAAAAGACTTTGTGGCCTTTGTTTGGTAAAAAAAACTTGTGGGCTCTCATTATAAAACAATGTTTTTTTTAAAAAAATCTTTTTCATACCAAACATTCTGATTTTTTTCACATTAATTCATTTTTGCTACAAGAAAAAAAGAAGAAGAAAAGCCCCAAGGCTCAATTTTTTGTTTTTTTTTGTTTTTCACATTACACACTTCCCATTTTCCTTCTTGAATCAAATTCATATCTAGATATTCTTTGAGATATATTCTTTTGTTTGATTTGCTGCAGATTAGAACACTTAGGATGGATGGAATAGAGGAAATAAGTAAAAGAAATAAGCAATCTACAATTGCCATGGTCCAGTGGGTCCACGGAGGGAGAGAGAGTTGTGATTCTTGTGAAGTAGAATTTATGAGAAGGGAAAAAAGGTGAAAGAATTGAAGCTCATCCGTCCCACATCGAAAAGGAAGCAAAAAATTCCACCTTCAGTTATCTATAAAAGGGCATCCCCTCACAAGAAGATAATTATTAAAACAAAAGCGTTGGCTCACGTGAAGCATTGCTTGTGAGGGGTCCCATCTTCACACTTTACAATACTTGTTGAGCCTTTTTGGCTCACTTAGTTGGAGCTTGCCTAAGCTAGTAGCTTGGGCAAGGTGGCTTAAAATATAAATTTTATAATAGAAAAATAAAGGTTTAAATTTGGCTCGACTCCAGGCTCGGCTTGCTAAATAAGTGAGCTGGCGAGCCGAGCTCGAGCAAGGGTAGCTCCTTGGCGAGCCGAGCTCGAACACAATTGTTAGGCTCGTGTTTGAGCTCGGCTCGAGCTCGTCTTAAACTTATATGAGCCGAGCTTGGACAGGCAAAGCTCGCCCAAGCTCGGCTCGTTTACACCCCTAAATTACTAATACTGAAATCCAATTTCATTTGATGCTTGAAGGCATTATAATATGGTGTCAGGGAAAACGAAAGCAAAACTGTGCCTTTCCTAAGAACCTACCAAAAGATTTCCAGAATTTCCCAGCCAATCGTCCCAAGAGTTAGAGAGACCTCATATGGGACTGAGAATGATGTAGAAATGCATTGTCATGAACCAAAAAGAACTAGTAACTAACCTTCCACGTGGAGATTTTGGAACTTCCAAAGAGTTAAACATAATCTTCCACAACAAAGATTAGACAAACTTTTAATTTGAGAATATGCAATACATAGTCCACGACGGCATTTTTAAGATAGAGACAAACAAGCTCTTCCCATTGATTATGCATCTCTTACCCTTGTCGACTGTTTAGTAGTATAGTGCCTGAGGCGATCATCAAAGGAACATAATATCTCGTTCGCCTGCAAATCCAAGAACAATTACCAATTTGTCATATGCAATCTTAAACTTCCACGGATCTAAGGTGTCTGGTCCATCAATAACTCATAGTGCACCTTCAATTATCCAAGACCAAATTTTCTTACAATTGAGCCTTTGATGAAACTCTAAAATCCAAGATTATTATAGACCCACATGCGTGTTACAGACTATTTGTTGGATTTATCATATTATTCAAATATAATAAGCAGAAGACAAGTGGTATTCCCTTCACCTTTGGTCATGAAATTAGTTCGACTTTTTCTTATTTCGCAGATTGTACCCAACAAGAGACAAGAGTTAGTTACAGAATCAAATGGAATTCTATAACTTATTATAGCCTAAAAGCAAACTCTATAGAGTTCTACATAATAAATAGCGGTAACTTTACTTAAACTCCTGAATTACCACGTGATTTGAAAAGACCTCCAAATTTCAAAACCTTTCGATTTGAACTCCTAAACTTTTAATTGCATTTAATTTGAACACTTCCATCAAATTTAACCATTAACTTCCCAAAAAGACTACATTTGTTTTACGCGAGAATAAATAAAAATTACAAATTTACATACAATTTCGCCATACCCATATTTCACTTCAATCAAATTTTACTCTTTCTTTTTTTTCATCATTTGATTACAATTCAATGAAACTTTCTAAAAAGAGCTTTTTCACACAATGGTCACAAAAAGCAAAAAAAGCTGGTATTTTCCCACAATTTAACAAACCCAACAAGGAAAGCCGACATACCAAATGAATATCGCCATCGATGCCCGTACAATTGGACAAGAAGAAGGAATACCTGGGTTCGCGAGAGATATGGTGGGATGGATCCTGCGAGCTAGTTGGTTCGGCGATGGACCTGAACTCCAGCCTCCAGGGTCCCCACGTAGGTGGAGGCCAAGAGTGGCGTGAACACCATGTGGTTCCGAGGAGACACGCACACGATTCATAGAGCTTGGTGTGGAGGAGCTTCATGTGCTGAAAATGGGTTCAGCGCTCTGTTTCTGGGTTTGATGCTGGAGACTCGGATTAGGCTTATGAACCAAGTCATTGTGAGAGTGAACAATGAAAAGTGGAATCTCTGTATCGGAATCACTGAACCAAGCCATTACGAGATTTTGAAGATGAACAAGGCTTCTGTAATTTTTGGCTTTAGACTCAAGTTCCGTGCTAGATCTTTGAGTGGACGAGTCAAAAGCAGGAGCGGTGGTGAGGAACGAACGCAGCTTAAGGCAGACAGATGCGGTCTGTG